>CM076582.1:80339055-80551260 GCA_034641835.2 Pinus albicaulis
ACATGAACCCCAATCTTTGTAGAAATTATATACAATATGCATGTATATATCTGGACTCTCCTGATCTAACAATATTTATATTCTTGCTAAATACATAATCCTTCCACAATAATTCTTTCGGAAATTTAATCAACAATTGCAAAACACATGAAGCAATAAAAACACACATAACACAGTTGTTTAACGGGAAATCCTGAAGCTGAAAACCCCAACTATATATTATGTAACATGGAGATCATATGAAAATCTCATACAAAAATACAAAGCTTATCACAATCTCTCAGTACAGTACAATTGTCATACACTAATCAGGAACAATCTTGCAAATCCATGCACCAATCTTGCCTCCTGCTAGCCTACCTCCACTGTGCAATCCAAGATGATTACAAAGACCAATTCGATGTAATCCCACTCTCCTTGACTGCGTTGTTATCATTGGAAACTCCAATGTATATATATATGCAATTCATGCAACACTAATAGTCACAACAGATAGTCTATCTTGCCCTTTCACCTATCTCTTCACTGGTCTCCAATGAAACTTTCCATGCATTGTAGTTAACTGACGTATTATTCAGTTGATTAATGAGTTAATATTTAGTGAATTTATTAATAATTAATTCACACCACTCTCACTAACGTATCAATCATTTATATTAGATACAACTAGCTCAACTGTGTCTAACTGAGTTAAACTGAACACAACTCCACCAACTACTTCTACAATTCCACCAAACTCTGTCACATGAGTTCTAACTAAAGTCCTCCATGAAATAGCTCCACTTAACCCTCAGGAATAATGTAATTCCTTCTGTCAGCTCCTATGCCACATATGTGCACTTAACTGAAGTGCTCAAAGAGAATAAGATAATGTTTAGAGTCCAAATATTATTAAGAGCTAATAATATTCGACATATCTATTTTTAGACTGGAAATCTAAAAATAGATTCCGCCCAATATGTCTAAAAATAGAAGTCCATCTATTTTTCCAACTTTACCAACCATCCACAAATAGCATCCCGCAACTCATAGAATATGATCGACATGTCTAAAATAGACATAGTCTAAAAATAGACTTTGCGACAAAAATCACCTGTGTGGGCCCCACCTAGTTTAGTTGATCACTTTCCAACTAGGATCAGGAATGATGTTTCAGGATGCCTCCTTCACTGTTTCTTGTTGCAATCTTCAACACTCCCTCTCAACAAGAAAGGACTGTCTTTGCATGCGACATGCAACTCCATGCATTCGCCCTGCAACCTTCACAAGCGCCATGCAACTCCATGCATCTGCTCTGCAACTCCTCTGAAACTGGATAGGCTCCAAACAACTCAATCAATCTAATGCATCTATCATCAAAGTCTTCGACTTTTGCTGGTACCAACTGCACATGTCATCAGGAACCACTACGTTGTTGAACTCTTGCACCCATGCACTCTTGCACTTGCTATCAACTCTGATCCACGCTCCAGTATCCGACACTATCACTTTGATCTTCCACTTTCAAATCCAAGCGATCATGCCTACTGTTTTGCTCTGGGCGTAGCCGAGGTTCAATTCAAGATATCCACATCTCCATGAATCTGCCTAGAAATATCCTCTTGGATTACTCATGCATGTCGCCCCACACACCCAGGTAGTATAGCTGCATGCCTCCCCGCTTTATCCATCCCGGCACAAAATTTCTCTGCCTTGAGTGGTTTCTCCCACTCCATTATCCTCATCTTGTGGCTACTCCACAACTGAGGGTTCACTTTTACACCATGAAAAATATTTCTCCTCTCAGCTTCAATTTACCTGTCTTTCTTACCTCTATGAGTAAGGCTCATTAGAAATCCCATCACTTCAAATCTGAACATCAATGTGCATCTCGGTTGTAGGCATTTGCTCCACAACCTTCAAGGTGCTTCTCACGGCTGCATGTTGAGAGGCTCCCTCTGCCACCAGAGTCACTAACCTACGTTGCTCCTCAAATATTTTCATGCATCTTGTACCTCAGTGCATGTATATTCTTGGCTCACGCACATTGCAATTATCTCGTTGTCGCAATTTTTTCTAACAAAAGAGTTGATTTTAAATCGATGATATCTCCCTCATCCAAGCTCTGATTCGACCGATTTTTTTTTTCAATTTGGGTATTTTTTCGCAAGGAATCAAAATATTCTATTTTTTTTAAAAATATTTCACCAAAAATTTCAGATATTCTCTGCAAACTCACTTTTAAAAATTCTGCACTCTCTCATTCCATGTAGAAAATCTATAACACAGCTCTCATACCATGTAGAAATTATATGCAATATGCATGTATATATCCAGACTCTCCTAATCTAAAAATATTTATCTTCTTGAAAAATATAGAATCCTTCCACTATAATTCTTGTGGAAATTTAATCAACAATTGCAAAACACATGAAGCAATAAAAACACACATAACAAAATTGTTTACTGGGAAAGACCGAAGCTAAAAACCCCAACTATATATTATGTAACATGGAGATCATATGAAAATATCATACAAACATACAAAGCTTATCACAAGCTCTCAGTATAGTATAATCATCATACACTAATCAGGCCCGATCTTGCCTCCTGTTCTTTGCCTCCCTCATAAAATGTTGATTACAGACCAATTCAATGCCAATCCTCTCCTTGAATGCGTTGTTATCATTGAAACTCCTGATGTAAATAGATAAATTCATGCATCATAATAATCACATGATAGTCTATACTTGCTTTCACCCTCTTCCTTTGGTCTCCATGAAACTTTCCGCTGCATTGCCTTAGTTAACTGATGTATTATTTAGTTGATTAATGAGTTAATAATTAGTGAATTAATTAATAATTAATTCACACCACTCTCACTAGTGTATCAATCAGTTATACTAGATACAACTAGCTCAAGTGTGTCTAACTGAGTTAAACTGAACACAACTCCACCAACTACCTCAATAACTCCACCAAACTCTGTCACATGAGTTCTAACTGAAGTCTCCATGCAATAGCTCCACTTAACCCTCAGGAATAGTTTAATTCCTTCTGTCAGCTCCTGTGCCACATCTGTGCACTTAACTGAAGTGCTCCAAGAGAATAAGATAATGTTTATAGTCCAAATATTATTAAGAGCTAATAATATTCGACATATCTATTTTTAGACTGGCAATCTAAAAATAGATTCCGCCATATATGTCTAAAAATAGAAGTCCATCTATTTTTCAACTTGACCAACCATCCACAAAAAACATCCTGCGTGTCGCATAGAGGAATATGATTGACGTAACAAAAATAGACATAGACAAAATCACCGTGTGGGCCTAGTTTGATCACTTTCCAACTAGGATCAGGAATGATGTTTCAGGATGCCTCCTTTAATGTTTCTTTTTGCAATCTTCAACAATCTTCTTAACCTGTCCTGTGGCTTTATGATGAAGGAATACTTTCCCTTCACTGTAAAACACATCATATCGTTTATCCTCCAACATAGAAAATGAAACTAAATTTTTTTTCAAGCCTGGTACATGCATGACATATTTTAATAAGAAAGGTTTACCTTACTGTCTCTAGAAAGTAACTGTACCAATCTTGGTAGCGTTATACCTCCTGTCATCACCCATCTTGATGTGCATCTGGATGTCCTTCTCCTCCAAGCTATTAAAGAGTTCTTTGTCTCCCGTCATGTGGAAAGATGCACCACTATCCAAGTACCACACTGATCCCAGCGCACTAGACACCATGCATGCGATGAGTGAGAAGTCCAACTCAAACTGTGAAGCTAAAGCATCACCCGCTGCAGATCCTGAAGCCTTCTTGTTCTTCTACTTCTTCCATGGAAAATTAGTGGCATAATGTCCATGCTCGTGACAGTGAAACATTTCACTCTAGACATGTCACACTTCTTCTTTTTTGGTCTCAGTTTTGGAATATGATTTCTTTCCCTTCCCCTTATTTTCCTTACCATCCAAGGTGCAATTTTCCTCATCATCTGTCTTGGATGAGGATCCATCCCTAGTATTCTTCCTGAATTATTCTTGTACCAAATCGGACCAAAGTCGCTCCCAATCTAGTAGCTTCTCCCTCCCATTGGCAGAGTCCTTATAACTATGCTAGCTCTTGGGAAGACCTAGAAATGCTAGGCTCACCAAGTCATCATCCGCTATAGTAATCCCGACACTTCCAAGCTCATCTCTACATTGGATAAACTTGTTCAAGTATTTCAGAATAGTGTCGCCTTTCTCCATTTTGATTTTCCCGAGCTTGTCCTTCAGTGCCAATTTCCTGTGGTCACTATTATTCTGAAACAGATCTATCTAGGCTTTCCACATTACATATGGAGTCGCCTTTCCATGGAGACTCGAGACAATGTGATCTCGAACTCCCTCTAATAAGATCCTCCTCACCTTTGCAAGCTTCTTTTTCCAAGCATCAAGAATAGATACATCTGCTGCTGCGGGCCTTGGAATATCAGTGTCGATAAATTCCTTCAACCTGTTGTCCTCCAGAACTGCCCCCATTTTGTCTTTCCATGCAATATAATTAGAATTTCCCTCGAGTGCATATTTCAATCTTAATCCATTGAAATCCATATTGATCTGCCTGTCGAACCAAAGAATATTTTTGCAAATTCGAATGTTGTTAGGAACAAACTCAATTTCTTAATACTAGTAGATTTCTTGTGCTTTCTGATACATTGAAATTATACAAACACTATGTATACCCCGATGGATTGATATGATCATGCAATGACTAAGAGAAAGATATTGAATCCTTCTACGATTAACTGCGGAAATTAAACAAGATCGCACAATCACACCAAATGAAAGAAAGAATCAAATCACAACACATGAAATTTTCTGAGGAAATAAATATGCTAAAAAACCCTCTCTCTGTATTGTATAAAACCAAGGAATCCTGAAACAATTACAATTCACTCTTCTCATAAGAGTCTATCACACTCTACCAACTGTTCACACTGATTCCGACAAAATCGCACAACACTTAGCCAATTTCCTGCCTCTGCTCAGCCTGCCTTGCTTGTGCAATTCTAAGAACAATTGATCCCTATTAATTAGGAAATTCGACCTTCCAAAACTGTGCAATACATCATGGGCAATCCTATGGTTGTCTAATTGTGCGCTGACAATTTACTAATAATACAACTGATAGATAACATCCCTTTAACCTATGTCTCAACTGGGTCTTCATCAGAAAAGACATGCATGCAACTATTAATAGTAAATCATCAGTCACTTGACAGACCACTGTATGTGAATTAAATCTGATTTAATTCACTTGACCTCTCACTAGTGCAACAATCAGTTAGAACTAGTTAGACTGACTTTAACTCACTTAATTGAGTGCTTGATTTCCCATGCATTAAAATAATACACTACTTCACCCAACTTGGACTCTAAAACAAATAGAATCACTCTACATGCCCTCACCAACCACCCTCAACCTAGACTGTGACTAAGCGGAGTCTATCACCACTCAGGTTAATAACACCAAGTGATTATGAGATAATATTACAATTTATTGTCAATTCATTAAGGAAAATTAAATTAGACACACATTTCTTGTTGAATTTCAACAATTTTTATTAATGGTCATTGATGCTCTTGTTAACAAATGTCATACTACCCAATGATAATGATAAGGTTTTCAATATACCTAGTACAATCTAATAAGTGTGAGTAGGGTGTTGAAGTCCAAACACTTGAGAAATAACATATAATATCCAAGTAGGGGACATTAGATATATTCCAGCGTCGATAGTTGTAATATCCCCAAATGGGAAAAATCAGCAATACATGCATGAAAAACACATTTTTTAGATTTATAAGCATTAACAGAAAAATGAAGCCCATGGATCCATTAGATATGACATTATAGCAACCATATCTAAAAGGAAATCAGAAATAAATCATTATAGCCTAGTTAAACAGGCTCCCATGCTCAAAACATCCCAAAAACACTAAAAACCCCAAGATTTACTACAACACAAATTACTGCATAAAGTGACAGTGAATTTTATAGAGGGTTTATTCTCAAAAATGTAGAGACAAATCAGATCTTCTATTATATTAATCAATGAGGCATAAAAATATAGTTCTAGTCTCTTTTACATAGATCCAAAATGACCCAGGAAGGGTTTCATAACAGAAATGATATACATGAAATTTCTTGCTGAATATCTATGGCTGAATCATGTTGTATGGCTGAAGAACTATATAAATATGGCTGATCATGCAAATAAATGGCAGTATACTCTCCTACTAGCTTTTCAGGAAGTAGAATGAACCTCCTTTAGGGAAACTAGCTCAAAATACAAGGGATTAAACCCCTCCACTGCAATACCTTAAGAAATAACACAGTTTCTGAAAGGGACAGTGCTTTTGATGAAGGTGACTGCTTAGCCTAACACCAGATAGTGGAAAATTTAGCACAAAATGCTCTCCTCAGATTTCTTAAACAAGATCTCCAAGCAAGAGTGGGGAATTCCCGCATGAGAAAATTCTTGCACTAAACAGTGCAAAAAACTTAGCTAAACAACCAAATGATGAAGAAATTATATACAGACCAATAATAAAATCACTATATTCAATCATGCCCCATATGGTTTCCATTCCCTTTATTATATAGTTTATGAGCTTCCTCACCAAGGGTCCAACCCAATTATGAGGTTGCTTCCATGCTAAGACTCCTCCACCAAAATTACGTTGTATCCATTAGTCTTACTCATCTTCTTACAATGTTGTTTGATTTAGTCAATCTTAACTGGATCAATCTTGACTGGATCAACCTTGACTGGATATTCATGCATTGTCTCTTTTCACACTCAAGGTGTCTTCATTTTGACTAGCTAGATTGATCTTCATTCACATTGAGCTGTCTTTATTTAGGATCCACTCATATAATAATGTTGTTCAATTGGTCAAACTTGACTTTGTCCACACATTTTAGACCCTGTTCACATATTTGGATGCTTGATCTGGTTGTTAACATGATCCATTTTCACATTATGAGGGATTTTATTCCTACTTAAGAAACTTATGAGCCTCCTTGCCCATTTATTCATCTAATTATATTTTAAAAGAAAAATTAATATTCCTATTAGCTACATGCTAATGTAGGAAAATTACAGTCTTCCCCTGCCAAATGTTTCTTGTCCTCAAGCAACTGCAAGGGTGCTGCAAAATTTCCCCTCCTCCTCTTGTGGCCTTCTCATCCAACAGTCTCCACCATTGCTTTAGATTTTCTGCAATAGTTCTGTCTCCCAATGGTTCCTCCCAAGTGTGCAATTTGGCCTTTGGCAGATAAACTAAATGGCTCTCATCATGAAAGAAAGGAAGGTCTATATGGAAACCTTCTTGCTGATCAATGGCCTCCTCAAGATATAAGTGATGACAATCATGGGGAATTTCATCATCAATGAGGGACTCTCACCTCCATGTTATCATCCAAGTGAAATCAATCACCTCCTAGCTTGTTAATTCATAGAAAAGCTCCTCCCAATTTATCATGAGCGGTATGTTCCACGTGTTCCAACCAATCATATGGTCCACATCATAAAGGAAAAAGTGATCTATTATAGTGGCAACATAGTTTCCCATGCTCCCCTTGGAACATGTAGTGCAAAAAATGTGAGGAATTTCTTTCTCCAAGGACACATCCAACCAATGTGTCTTCCTCCCAACCATGTTCCCAACAAATATAAGAACATCTTCAGCATATGGAATCATAATTAGAGTCATGCTAGTTGCCATATGCAATAATGGAGAAGGAAAATGGTCCCTCAAGTGAAACCAGCATAGTTTTACTCCTAACTTCCATATTATATGATATGACAAGTGTTTTCCCCAACACTTGTTTGTTTCCCCATCCTTCTTTCATTCTTGGAGAAGGTGTATGATGTTTGGTGTCAATGAATCACACCATGAAGAGTACGTCATCTCTCCAAGATCTCTCCACGTGCTCCAACCAATCATATGGTCCACCTCATAAAGGAACAAGTGATCTATTATAGTGGCCACATAGTTTCCCATGCTCCCCTTGGAACATGTAGTGCAAAAAATGTGGGGAATTTCTTTCTCCAAGGACACATCCAACCAATGTGTTTTCCTCCCAACCATGTTCCCAACAAAGATAATAACATCTTCAGCATATGGAATCATAATTAGAGTCATGCTAGTTGTCATATGCAATAATGGAGAAGGAAAATGATCCCTCAAGTGCAACCAGTGTATTTTAACTCCTAACTATCATAGAATATGATATGACAAGTGTTTTCCCCAACACTTTTTTTCTGCCCCATCCTTCTTGCATGCTTGGAGAAGGTGTATGATGGTTGGTGTCAATGAATCACACCAT
Organism: Pinus albicaulis; assembly: GCA_034641835.2. NCBI lineage: Eukaryota > Viridiplantae > Streptophyta > Pinopsida > Pinales > Pinaceae > Pinus > Pinus albicaulis. The sequence continues at coordinate 80,347,420 of CM076582.1, forward strand.
GAAGAGTACATCATCTCTCCAAGATCTCCCAAGGAATGACCAACATCACCATTGTTCATGGCCCAAAGTGGCCCATGAAGCTCATAAGAAAAAGTGCCCCCACTTTGAGCAAAGCCCTGCATATGAGTGTTAAGAAAATACAAGCATATAGTAGATACATCATGATGTTTAGAAATACAAGTCTTAATATACACTTGATTCAAAATAATGAGGTAACTCATGGATGAGCTCCCTCTCATACCTAATGAATAAGGAGGTGATGATGATAACTCTTCCCAAGAGCTATGTTCCTCCTTAACAAGCAAATGATTTATACACTTCTTCATATGAGAGTGCATCTCTGTAATATCCCAAAATAGGAAAGCAGCAATACATGAACACAAAACTAGAGTAGCAGTGATAAATTACCTCATAAAATTTAAGAATATCACATAGGCATCATATTAATGTTACAACAAGAAAATGTATACAAGATCTTGAGGAAACAGTCACTCAAGTTAGGCAACACAAGCCTCAAGAAAGCATGTGCATGAAATATTAAGTATACTACTACACAGAAAATTCCCAAGGCTATGACAACACAATTTTATTAGAGACAACTGCTGTTGGAGTATTTAAATACATCAATATGAAAATATACAGCTCATAAAATGTTGTGAGCAAAGATCTAAACCCCCAAACACAATTTCAAGACAATCCTGAAAGGATTTCCTGAAATATGAAAAATGGAAAAAATGTCGGTGTTGCAGTCTTAGGACTAAATAGCAACTACAACTCAAGAACTAGATGGAGATGGCTAAAGATGCTACACAAGATGAATAGACCTCCTCCAAAGGATCTTCCAAATGGAAGTTTGATCCTAACACTGAAGATCTCACCCTCCAAATGAACACTGCAACCCCTCACTGCAAATTGTCACAGAAATAACGCCGTCATTGAGGGATACTACACTGTAGGTGGAATAAAATGGTTGGATTGATGCCAAGATAGTGAAATATACTCCAAATTATTCCTCACTGATCTCCGAAAGGAAGGAAATATTCCTCCTCTGAAAAATGAGCTCCGGAAGTGGTGTTGTGAAACCTCCACTGCAACACCCTACAACACAATGTTATACTTCAGCAGAAATAATGTTGTAGCTGAAGGAGGTGGCTTGGCCTTAAGCCTGAATGTGGAGAAATGAAGTACAAGATCCCTCAAGAGGCCTCTCTTGAAAGGAGAATGAATTCCTAAACAGGAATGCCTTGTGATAAAAAACACAACAATGTCAACTAAACAGTTGAAGAAAGCATAATAATCATGTAGACCTCAATATCAATAATCCCTAACATATCCTGCTATGGCTACCTTTCCCTCCTTTTATACAAATGGAAGCCCTCTTACCTTGGGTCCCACTCATTATGGTTTCCTCCACCAAGGAATCTTCCTCCCACTATCACTGCGTTGTCTCCATACATGATCTCCACCTTCCTTTCCAGTGCTGTTGACTTGGTCAAACTTGACCTTATCTACATGTATTTTCCCCTTTTCACACATGAGGGTGTGAAATATAGCTCTTATGTTGATCCCTTTTCACATCATGAGGGATTTTATTCCTATTTCTGAAATGCATGGGCCTCCTTACCCATTTATTCATCTCCTAAGTGTAAACAACAAAATTCAATATTCCAATTAGTTGCATGTTGATTTTGGAATATTACAGTCCCCCCCTCCCAAATTTTTCTTGTCCTCAAGAAACTGCAAGGATAGAACTTAAGAGCCTCCTCTTCTCCCCTTGTAGCATCCTCATAGGATAAAATACTCCAAGGATCAAGATGATTTCTCATCAATACATCTCCAAGTTTCCCCTCCCAAGTATGCAAGCTAGCTTTTGGTGAGCATCCAAAATAGCTATCATCATGTAAAAGTAAAATATCCATGGAGGCAACGATGGGCTATCTAAATGTCTTCTTGAGGCATGAGTTCTGATACAAATTGGGATCTACCATCCCCATATGAATCTCCCATCCCCAAGCTATCATCCATACAAAACGAGTTACCTCCCAACATGGCAACTCCTGAAAATTTTCCTCCACCTTTGGCTCCTGCAAAGTAGGTTGGCTGAAAATTTGAACATGGTAGACAAAGTAGCCTACCCCACACTGTCCGCCTCTCCACTTATGATAAGTGTAGAGTATCTGTTTATCTTGGGCTATAATAATATTTCCCTCAAGTGGAAACATGAAGACTATACCTCCAAAGATTTCCTCTCCAATGTTGTGAATCAAGCTGGCCCAAACCATACCATATATGATGGATATGACTTGATCATCATATGGCATCCAATCAATCCTATGTCCCACCTCATAAAGGAACGAATATTTTACTGTAGTGGCCATATCATCTCCCATGCTCCCATTAGAACATGTAATGCAAAAAGTGTGGGAATCCTCTTCCCCTAAGGACACATCCAACCAATGTGTCTCTTCCCCAATCATTCTCCCAATAAAAATTACAACAACAGCAACATAGGGAACCATAATGAGAATCATACTTGTTTCCATATGTAGCAAGGGAGAAGGACAATGTTCCCTCAAATGAAACCAATGCAATTTGACTCTCAACTGCAATAGATAATGACATAATGTGTGGCTTCTCAACCACTTGCTTGCTGCCCCAATATCCTCACAAGTTTGGAGAAAGTGTATGGTGTATGGTGCAAAGTGAGCATGTTTGGAAAAATATATAATATCCCCAAGCCCTACTAGGGAGTGGTCATCACCAATATTACTTATGGTCTCAAATAGACCATGAAGTCTAGAAGAAAGAATGCTCCTCCTTGGAGAAATATCCTGCACATATATGGTTAAGGAATACACATATTCATTATACAAATCATTATGTGACTAAACAGTATCCTTACCATATGTTTTACCCATGAAAATGGAGTGGCTCATAGATGAAATCCCTCTCATTCTCAAAGAGAAAAGAGGTGTATGTGTTAACTCTTCCAAAGAGTTATGTATCTCCTCCATCTCCATATGATCCATGAATCTCCTCAAATGCTGATATATCTCCTCCTAAAATCCTTCCCAAATGTACCCCTCCATGATGGTGTGGTATGCTCTCATAGAATAAGTATGGTTGAAGAGAAAATCCTCATGAACTGCTTGTAGCAAATTCTCCTTGAGCTTGGATGCTCTAGATAAAAATATCCTACTATGATAGTAAATGACCCCATCTCTGACTGAATATCCCTCCTCATGCAACTGGTCATCCAATATCATACAAGTACAAATATCCTTGGAATAATCCACCAATAGCCGCGATTTCCAATATGGATCTATCCTCCATAGTGACAACGTTGATGATCTATCACAAAGAATATCTTTCATATGGCTGTCCTCCTCTTGGAAATCTCCCATGCCAAAGATGCAAGTTGGAAGGCTGCTATCCTTCCCCTGTTGCTCCTGCCACAGTGCATAATCTGAGATGAGAGTGGGTAATGATTATGTTGATAGAATGCTTCTCCTCTCCTTGAGTCTACCCAAGACTCTCAGCATTGTATCAAGCTCTCCCAAGGTCTCCACTCCTCTAGAATCAATGAGTGGTGCCTCAAAATGTGAAGCATCTCTCATCATCTACTGATCTGGTGGTGTCCTTGGTGAAATGTCTCCATGCTATGAGACATCAACATCAAGAGTAGATTGCATATATGAATGGACAGATTTTCCCCTGCCTTCACTGCAAAATCCAATCTCCCTCTTCTGTGCATAAACCGTCTGAAATAGATAGGGCTTTGTGTTCTTCACCAAATGATGTTGATCATCATCCCTACCTCCTCCTTCCATCTGTATAGTTTCACAATCTGTCAACAATGGCACATGCTGATCATGGGTTGTGCCATAATCTCCACATATGAGATCCTGGAAAATTCTTGGAAATGATACAAGAACCCCTCTAGTTGGAGCATGTTCTCCATCTACCTCTGCATGAGCTACTAGATCTACTCTAGACATGACAACGTTATTTCCCTCAACTATTTCTTCCTCTCCAATATGAATGGGAAACCTCCCAAGAATTGGATCCTCTTTCGAAAAATGGATCTCCATGCCCTCTTGTTCAAGAATCTGAGATAGAGGTCTTGCCTCCAAGAAGGTATGATGCAAGATGTCAGCCTCCTCAATGGTTTTCTGAAGTGAAATTGAGCTCATATGTTCGTCCAGCACATGCAAGGTATTTGTTTGTTTAGGTTTGTTTAGCTCCACCACATGTGTTTTAGAATGTTTCTTGTCAAATATTTCCACTAATGCCTTAGTGAACCTTGCATAAGAAGAATTATTTTCATTTTTCAAAGAAAAAGACTCAACTATCCACCATGCATAGGCCTTACCTCCAAAATGAAGTTTTGCAACTTTAATGGCTTCATCTTCAGAAATTTGGTGCTGCTGCAAATAGGTGTCTATCTCCTCCACCCAAGCTCTAGCTAAACATGTAGGTAAACCATAAAAATTAGAGAAGAAAAATCTACTCCCATTATGTTGCTTGCTTCTCTCCACTTTGACCTTGCAAAACTCTATAAAAGTGATATGATCTCTAAACTTCTCAGTTTGAGATTCATATTCTTGCAGTAAATCACTAAGAGTTTCTCTCTTAGGCATTCCTTCTTCTTCTATCTCCCTCATAGAAAATCTGGGCATATGACTACGTTGTGCATCATAGTGTGTGGCTGCATGCTCACACTCATCATATGAAAATCTAGATTTTGCTTCAGATTCAAACTCTCTTGGAGATTCTCTACACATCTCCCTTCTCATCTCCTTGAGATGTTTCTTAATACTCTGCATACTTTGAGAGCTTCTCTTCCTTCCTTCCTCCAAATAATGGAGTCTTCTTCTTGTCCTTTCTGTTCATATTTTCTTCTTCTTGTCTTCTTGATAGCATATTGGCTGAGATTCCACAGGTTGAGCCAAGATTATGCTTTGATACCACTATAATATCCCAAAATAGGGAAGTAGCAATACATGAACACAAAACTGGAGTAGCAGTGATAAATTAACTCATAAAATGTAAGAAGAGCACATAGCCATCATATTAATGTTATAACAGGAAAATGTATATAAGATCTTGAGGAAATAATCACTCAAGTTAGGCAATACAAGCCTCAAGAAAGGATGTACATGAAATATGAAGTATACTGCGACACAGAAAATTCCCAAGGCTATGACAACGCAGCTTTATTAGAGACAACTACTGCTGGAGTATGTCAATACATGGATATGGAAATATAAAACTCATACAATTTTGGGAGCAAAGATCTAAACCCCCAAACACAATTTCAAGACAATCCTGAAAGGATTTCCTGAAATACGAAAAATGGAAAAAATGTCGGAATTGCAGTCCTAGGACTGAATAGCAGCTGCAAATCAAGAACTGGATGGATATTTTTGAAGATGATGAACATTATAAATAGACCTCCTCCAAAACATCTTCCAAGTGGAAGGCTGATCCTAACACTAAAGATCTCATGCTCCAAATGAACACTGCAACCCCTCACTACAAATGGTCACATAAATAACGCAGTCACTGAGGGATACTGCATTGTAGGTGGAAGAAAATGGTTGGCCTGATGCAAAGATAGTGAAATATACTCCAAAGGCTTCCTCACTGATCTCCAAAAGGAAGGAAAGCTTCCTCCTCTGAAAAATAAGCTCTAGAAATGGTGTTGTGAAACCTCCACTGCAACACCCTGCAACATAATGTTATACTTTAGCAGAAATAACGTTGTAGCTAAAGGAGGTGGCTTGGAATTAAGCCTGAATGTGGATAAATGAAGTACAATATCCCTCAAGAGGCCTCTCTTGAAAGAAGAAGGAATTCCTAAACAGGAATGCCGTGTGCTAAACAACACAACAATCTCAACTAAACAGTTGAAGAAAGCAGAATAGTCATGTAGAACACAATATCAATAATCCACAACATATCTTGCTATGGATACATTGCCCTCATTTTATACAAATGGAATCCCTCTCACCTTGGGTTACACTCATTATGGTTTCCTCCACCAAGTAATCTTCCTCCCACTATCACTGCGCTGTCTTCGTAGATGATCTCCACCTTCCTTTCCAGCATTGTTGACTTGGTAAAACTTGACCTTGTCCACATGTATTTTCCTCTTTTCACACATGAGGGTGTGAAATCCAACTCTTATGTTGATCCCTTTTCACATCATGAGGGATTTTATTCCTATTTCTGAAATGCATGGGCCTCCTTACCCATTTATTCATCTCCTAAGTGTAAACAACAAAAATCAATATTCCAATTAGCTGCATCCTAATTTTGGAATATTACAACCTCCTCTTTGAAGTTTTCCCACACGAATCCAATAAGATAGTACGGTATGCTCTAATGAAACGAGTGGGTTTGGAAAGAAATATCTCATAGGCTACATTAGGTAGTTTATACTTAAGCTTGAAGTCTCTAGCCAAATAGATCTGATCATGAGAATAAATGACTCCATCAACTACTTTATATCTCCCATCCATCACTTGCCCATCAAGAACCTTACATGTGAAGATGTCCTTGGAGTATTCCATCAAGATTTGGGACTCCCAATAAGGATCTAGGCTCCCCAACAATGACAACGTTGTAGAAATCTAAAATGTAGCCCCTGTCATAACATGGCTCTCCTCTTTGACATGTTTGATGCCAAAGTCACATGTTGGAGTACTATCAACTTTCTTTTGTTGTGTCTCTTGCAGTTGATCTTTCTCAAGACAAGATTGAAGTAGATGGAAGTCAACCTCCCCTTGGAAAGTCCTTGTCTTCCAAAACTTCCTTAATTTGGCCCATGCATGCAAGAGTGTTGATATCCTCTTGTCATGTTTATAAATATTCTTTGTGTGTGAGAATATCATTAGCTGCCCCAAAGATATGGAGTGGCCATGTGACATCATGTCCATGCCATCATAGATTTATGAATCCTCCTTTTCCAGTGCAAGTTGTTGTGTGGGAGATAGCAATGTCCATTTCATAAAATTTCTTACCTCTCTTTTGAACCCATAAAATATTCTCTGCGTCATGCTAGCTTCTCCCAAGGCTCCTTCCTTAGCAAAATAAGTAAATGTTGCCCATAGTTGAGAGAACACTTTATTCTTCTTCCAATCAGGGGGTCTCCCTGGTGGAATGCCTCCATGCAAAGAGACATCAAGGTATAGAACATGATGTACATGTGTGTGGACAAAATTTTCCTTTCCTTAATTGCATAGATCCTCCTGCCTTCTTTTTGTATCAACCTTCCGAAATAAATAGGGGTGTATACTCCTCATCATGTGATGCTTTCCTTCCCCTTTATCTTCTTCCATCTTCAAGATCTCACTATTTGATAATGATGGCACATGCTACACATGGATTGTGCCATGATCTCCATATGTGAGATTATTTGGAACTCTTTGCAAGAGTGCAAGAGTTTCTCTCCTTGGAGCAAGTGCTCCATCTTCCTCTTCATGAGGTACTAGATGTGATCTTGTCATGACTGTGTTGTTATCTCCATCCTTCTCTTCCTCCTCTTCAATAGTTGAAAATGCCTCATCATCAATAAGAGACCTTAGATCTTGGTCTTCTTTTGAAGGAGGAATCTCCATGTCTTCCTCTTGAGAAGAAAGCTCTCCATGCAATGGGGACTTTGCCTTTGGCAAGGAATCATACAATTTTCCGTCCCCTTCAATTTTTTTCTGAAATGGAGTTGGATTTATAGACCCTTCCAACTCATGCAAAGGTTTTGTTTGTTTTGGTTTCATAGGCTCCATAGAAGGTGTTTCATAAGATTTTTTATCAAACCTTTCCACTATTCTTCTAATGAAATTTGGATAAGTAGATGTATTTGCATTATTTAAGGAAAAATATTCAAAAAACTACCAAGCATAAGCCTTACCCTCAAGGTGCAGTGCTGCTACTTTGATGGATTCCCTTTCTGAAACTTGATGTTGTCACACATAGGTGTCTAGCTCCTTCACCTAAATCCTAGCTAGACATTTAGGTGATCCATCAAAAGTAGATAGAAAGAATCTACCCACACCATGTTGCTTGCTCCTTGTGCTTCTTTCCTCTTTGATCTTGCAAAACCCTTGGAAGTTCAAGTGATCTTTGAACCCCTTAGATTGAGCTTCATAATCTTGCAAATAACCACCAAGAGTCTCCTTCTTTGGCACATCTCCTTTCTCCATCTTCTTTGTCATGAAAAAGTGGCTGACAGAGCATTATAAATCTGATGGTATGGCTGAATTCTCATACCCATAAGATGAGGAACTAGATCTTTCCTCATGTATCCTTCTTGTTGAGGGACTTCCATGCCTTTCCCTCCTCATTTCTTTGATGTCTTTTCTTATACCCTGCAGAGTTTGAAAGAGAAGTTTTGAGAACCTATTTCCTCTAGAAAATAAGGGTTTGCTTTGATATCTCTTGCAAATCTTCTCCTTCCCATGAGAAGACTCTGGAATGGTTGAAGAACACAGGCTGAGTCAAGATTAGGGCTCTGATACCACTGTAATATCCCAAAGTGGAGAATCTCAGCAATACATGCATGAAAAACACATTTTTCAGAAATATAAGCATTAAAAAAAAAATGAAGCCTATGGATCCATTAGATCTAACATTATAGCAACCAAATCTGAAATGAAATCAGAAACAAATCATTATAGCGCAGTTAAACAGGCCTCCCATGCTCAAAACAACCCAAAATCACTAAAAACCCCAAGATTTACTACAACACAAATTAATGCATAAAGTGACAACGCAATTTATAGAGGGTTTATGCTCATAAATATAGAGATAAATCAGATCTACTATTATATTAATCAATGAGGCATAAAAATAGAGATCTAGTCTCTTTTACATGGATCCAAGATGACCTGGGAAGGGTTTCTTAACAGAAATGATATACATGAAATTATTTGCTACAGATCTATGGCTAAATCATGTTGTATGGCTAAAGCACTACATAAATATGGCTAATCATGCAAATAAATGGCAGTAGAATCTCCTACTATCTTTTCGAGAAGTAGAATGAACCTCCTTCAGGGAAACTAACTCAAAATACAAGGGATTAAACCCCTCCACTGCAATAACTTAAGAAATAACGTAGTTCTGAAAGGGACTGTGTGTTTCTGAAGGTGACTGCTTGGACTAACACCGGATAGTGGAAAATACAGCACAAAATGCTCTCCTCAGATTTCTTAAATAAGATCTCCAAGCAAGAGTGGGGAATTCCCGCATGAGAAAACCCTTGCACTAAACAGTGCAGTAAACTTAGCTAAACAGCTAAAGGATGCAGAAATTATAAAAAAAGCGATCATAAAATCATAATATTAAATCATGCCCCATATGGTTTCCATTCCCTTCATTATATAGTTGATGAGCTTCCTCACCAAGGGTCCCACCCAATTATGAGGTTGCTTCCATGCTAAGGCTCCTCCACCAAAATTACACTGTCTCCATTAATCTTACTCATCTTTTTACAATGTTGTTTGATTTAGTCAATCTTGACTGGATCAATCTTGACTAGATCAACCTTGACTAGATATTCATGCATTGTCTCTTTTCACACTCAAGGTGTCTTCATTTTTACTAGCTAGATTGATCTTCATTCACATTGAGCTATCTTTATTTAGGATCCACTCCTCATATAATAATTTTGTTGACTTGGTCAAAATTGACTTTGTCCACACATTTTAGACCCTGTTCACACATGTGGATGCTTGATCTGGTTGTTAACATGATCCCTTTTCACATTATGAGGGATTTTATTCCTACTTAAGAAACTTATGAGCCTCCTTGTCCATTTATTCATCTAATTAGATTTTAAAAGAAAAATTAATATTCCTATTAGCTGCATGCTAATGTAGGAATATTACAATAGTGATGGAATCTACCATTCACATATAAAAACCCTAAGGTGCTAAATATGAATATAGACATTATTCCTATAACAATGATTCAGAGTTGATGGGAAAATATATGATGGAAGGATGGAATTAAGAAATCCCCCATCAACCAACATGTGTAACCATAAGACTAATAGTTTGGAATAAATCAGATTAAATAATGAATATAGCATCAACAAGTATTACTCTTGCATGTACCATATTGAATATTTCATGAAATATACACTCTGAATAATAACCAATGCTGAGAGCTATGAACAAAGGAAAGGAATCCACCAATAGGGTTTAATGGACAGCAAGGTACTCCACAAATACCAATGTGTGATAATTTGAGTTGACATCAAACACAAGGGAAACTACCTAGTCAAATATCAATGATGAAAAACAATGCTCAGCATAAGGTCACCTATAAGTGGTGGAAATAGGGACAAGGTGTTGCTCTTGGTATACTCTCAGAGCAATTTTTCCAAGTCGATAAGAGAAAACCCATCAGCAGAAATTCAATGGGGATCTTCCATAAGTACACACGTAAGTTAATTTTGATACTAAAAGTGACTTTAAAATTTGGAATGATTGTCATAATGAGTCAAGAGACACTTCAATATGGCTTACACAACCCTAACTTATGTTGAACATAAGCATATAACTTTTTTGTGACTTAGCATCAATTTGTGACCTCTCTTATGAAGTGTTATGTAAACTATGAGATTCAACATTAAAATCCCCCTAATTGACATATGTTTGCAAAAAAATTGTATGTAGGCACCTAGAGGTTATGATGGTAGCGATCAAAATCGACCCCAATTCATGTGGGTATGAAACTCGCCCAATTACTAAATCATCTAGTTAAAAAAATAAAAAATAAATAAATTATCTAGTTATGAATTTTCAAGGGGAAAGAGTGAAACTATTTTTTTAATCATATTTTAAAGTTATATCTTTATATGTTTACTCAAATTTAAAGTATATGCACTCATTATATGTGGAATTATATCCAACAAGTACCTATTCTAATTTTGATAAACCCATAATGAGATAAACTAAAAATACATGAGAAATCATGTTTCTTGATGTTAGACACGCACATGGAGAAGACAACCAAAATAGGATAAAAAATTGAATGCATTTACTATTAGCTATGATACAAATTTATGAACTTCCTTGTGACACTTGGTATTCACATACCAAGTGGTCTCTTGGACTCCCTTTGACTGTTTACATTCGACACCAACCCTTAGAGGATTAGGTGTCCACCCAACCCCCCCCCCCCCCCCCCCCCTCCTTAATCTAAAGGGACATGTATGAGTCCAAGAAAAGAGTTGTAATATGAAATGTGAAAAAATGCATGGAAACACTAGGCTTAATGTGCTCTCTGAAATTTTGGCATAAGGAATTGGTTTAAGGATGACCACCAACACTGCAACGCTTAGTGCAGTTACCAGAACCCTTCTAAATTTGGCAAGAAGCTGACATCTTCTATTAGAGGAACTACTCCTAATGCTTCGAATCGGGAGACCATTGTTGGTGTCCAAGTGTGAATGATCATTCAAACCTTTCCCACATTAATTATCAATCCAGGTCAGTTGGTCATTGCAAGGCTAACTTGGAAAATATATGCAGATGACAGTAGCACAATTCTATATCAATCGTGGATTTGATAAATCAAGCAAAGACACAATCACTATAACAAAAATAAAAGAATAACAATAAATAAATTGTAAATATTGAAATTCATTCACAACAATTAATATCTCAACGATTACGTCTATTTTCACAACAATTACGAAATATACAAAATAGGAAATATAATTAATAAACACACAAAAAGCGTGCAACACCTGATTAGGACAGTGGGCCCAACTCTTTGATTAGGGCTGCGACATAATCAAAAAATCACAAAAGTAACAGGAAGATAAATTTCATTAACTTAATAACAATTTTTTGTTATATATCTCAATTCCTTGCATAACCAACCCTTGACTCACAACTTCATAGCCCTTCTTATACAAATGTTTACAATGCTTGTTCCTAAAATCCTGACAACTAGTGCCTACAATTATATAGTATTATAATAGACAAACTAGATGCAAAATAAAGTAGAGAAAGGATCTGGAGTCGTTGTGCTGTTGTAGCATTGCCCGAAATAGTGCTACCAACTTAGAGTTGTTCCTGGAATTGCGAGTATGGTCATCCGACCATCAAATCTGCGAAAAAACCTAGATTAGTAAATTTCTTTAGGTAATAATCCTCGTGACTTTACTTCATTGACTAAATTTTACAAGAAGACATGTAGAGGGGTTTACCTGTGAATTTTATAACATGAATTTAATGTTAATGACAAAAATGGATAAAGAAAGTGGGTAAAAATGGAAGGAAAAGATGTACAGGTTTGGCTCCGAACATCTACCCCAACTAGTCTTTCTGCATGTCCTCATGTAGCTCGTAGCCTCCATAGATCTAGGTTGGAATGATTGTGATCCACATGAAGCTGAGTGAGGTCATATTTACCCCCCATCTCTGTCCCTGGGGGTTTATATCCATCTGTTAAAAGAATTTCTTTCCACCAATCATTGCCCATGTTGTATGTCGGAGTATACTGGTCGGTCAACATCCAAACGATGGGGAATTGAAACCTCAATCCCATCCATCGGACCCTGCAAGTAAGGATGCATGCAATTTATCATGGCAACCTCTCTAATGCTCATGCAAAGCTAGGTTCCCCAAAATTCTCTTGATTTCCGACGACTGAGGATGACAAGATCCATCTCCTTTGGAAACTGTCACAAGCATCATCTTTGAAGGTAACCACCTATTTGGTAAAAATATTAGTACACCATTTTTGTGTGGCCAACAGTTTTTCCTTGTATCTCTCAATCTGTAAAAAGGTGGTATGTTTGTTATAGATGTTCACAGACTGACCATTCTCTCTTCTTATCATAAGTGGCCTTGTAGCTTGGTTCTCTTCAAATGTATCAAAAGCCTTTTTCCACTTAACTTGATTAATGGTGTAGGAGGTAGAATCTCTCAAATGGATGTCTCCCACAAATGGGATTGGGTTGAAGGTTCGGTCATCACTCAAGAAATAGTCGTGTATGTATAATTCACATATCAAATGATGATTCACAACATCTTGAATCCTCAGGATACGAAGAAACTATATCAGATTTTTGATTTCATGACTAATCTCACAAATAATGCTCTCTATGAAAAATAAAAGGAAATTTTCATGGAGAAACAAGGCATAACTATTAGCAGGAGGTTGACAAGCCATTACCTTTTGTGTCAAGTTAAACATTTCTTCCTTACCACCTTTCAACATCAGCACCTGCTCCTCTAAGCTCTCAATATTTTTCCCCTACTTCTCTTTCTTCTTCCTTGCTCTATCTACTGATCTATATATCCAGTAATAGTCTGGGCTGCCCGCTCGCAGACCCTCTTCATCTCCTCTCTGTGTTATTTCAATGTAATGGTCCCTTGCTAGAGATAGGCCACAGAAACTTTCCATTTCTAGATTTCAACAGATAAGAGAAATTCTCAAGCTTCGAACAAATATTCTATAGGGTTAGTCTGTGAATTAGCAGAATTCGTGGGAACTTCCTCAGTATGTACAAATGATGAGACAACCTCAAACTTGGGCTTCACAGCTTTCTCCTTATGTTTTATCACCTTCTTCTTTAGCCATGATACCTGCTTCCTTAGCCTACGAATTTCCATTTAAACTGCATAGTTTCCTTGAATTGAAGTTGGAATCTCTCCTTGAGAGGTGGTATTTTTCTCGTACACTGCTCTATAAATTATTTCTTAATAGAAAATTCTTCTACTGGCATCGCAGCTGGTTCAGGAATTGGTGGGTTGTTGTCAACAAAAATGTCGTCTAGATCCTTTTTTACCAAATCCTCCCTAAATTTTCCCCTCTCCTCAAGAGCAATCCCTTTGTTTTCCTTTTCTGGTTCAGGAATTTCTACAATAACTTGTGCGACACCTTTGACACCCACCCTCTGCTCTTGTTCTACCACAAGTTTTTCTTCCAAAGGCTCGGGCATTATTTCAACCCCTGTAGGTTAGCTTCAGTCTAGGAAATTTCCACTGGTGGAGTGGCATCGTTCATCATCTATCCTTCTGTCAACATGGGTTCTTGTGTTTCCACATTGAACTCCTCGGGCCACTCTGGCCATGAATCAACAGGCACTGATTCGCAAATGATTGTACCGAAAATTGTATCTGAAATTGTCCTGACAAATTATAAGACTGGAGGGACAATTATTTCTTCCATAAGGCATAGAGGAGAACAAAAATTCTTTGCAACGCTTAGCAGAGTGGAAAGAAACGAAGAATGAGGGACATTCTCCTCTATGTCTGTTATGATCATGTCTGCTACCTTAGGCTCTTTCTCTTCACCATCTTTATTTTATTTTTGAATCAAGCCTTCTTATTTATCACCTTCTTGTCCTACAATCAACACTGCTTCTTGTGCAACAATATCGACTATAGGGCCTATCTCTTCCATAATATCCTAGCTCGTTTGAATTAGTGGTGGTTCTTGTGTAACACCACTACTTGCTTTAAGATCCAAATTCGCTTGGAAAAGTGGTGCTGGTTCTTGGTTAACAACATCACTTGCCAATCCTCTAATTGGTGTTGATTCTCTTTGTGCCTCGTCAGTGGATGTTGATGAGCATCGGATCTATCCTTGGTTTCCATAGTTATCATGTTAATTGGACCCACATGCGACGTTGGTCCTTTTGTAATATCCTCGACTCTACCACCTTATATATTCATTGTTTCTTCTTCTATCATACCAACATGTGATGTTGGTTCTTGTGTAACAACATTGGCTGCGGCCTCTTCACTTCGTATTTCTTGCTTTCCTTTCATTGACCAACAGATGTTCTTATGTAACATCATCACTGTATTTCTTCTTCTCCATTTCTTCTGTTCCTCTTCCTCCATTTCCTCTGCATCATCTTCTTTTGCTGAACCAACAAGAGATGTTGATTCTTCTTCTTCCATTTCTTCTGGCTCATCTTCCTCATATGATCCATCAAGAGATATTGGTTCTTCTTCCTCCATTTCTTCTGGCTCATCTTCCTCTCTCGCAAATATCATAGCTTATACTTCTTCCTCTGTTAGCTCAATAAATTGTGCTCATGGAACATGAAATTGAGCCAGTGCATGTGTTACTAGTAAACGAACTAGCCCATGATTTGTAAGAACCTCAATACCTTCCACGAGCACCGAGCAGATTGTTCCATAAGATGGATATTTTTCCAAAAAAGAGAAAGGAATGTCCATGAAGTGAACTTGTGCATGTCAATATTGGAGGTGAGCTAGGAGCTTAAAATGATATTTGAATAGGGTGCTAAATCGCCCCTCACAAGTTATATAACTCATAACAAAGTAAGAAACTTCACTCCATGGATGTGGAAGGGAGTTATGATCATGTTCTCTCCCTTTCTGAACCTCCCTCTCTTCAGCTTGTAGAAACAATTCTGGAAATTTCGGCAGGGGAGTTTTTCGTGAAAAAAAAATTATGCCCTCGCTGTGGTAATCCACTGACTACTGAAATGACCTCCTCTATGACAGTAATTTCTTAGCCCCGCACTGTGGAATTATTCCCATCCGGATTTACTGCAAACCCTGATGTGATTGTTTCATCAAATCCTTGCAATCTGTCGAAATATACATCCGAGCCTGCGTCTACAAAAACCTCCCATGCAGGTGCATTACTGCAGACAAGAGTTGTATTTTCGGGTTCATGTCTCATGGTCAATCTGCCCATCCCGTAGAAGCTCTGTAGCAGCACTTTAGAACAACAGAGGACTGTTGGGAGGGAGTATCAGTAGTTAACCCTTTGCGGTGATAGCATGGTAGAAAATAGAATAGGGTAATGGTAAAAGACAATAGATAATATTTCAAAAAAAGAGGAACAAATAGATTATGGTAATAATTATAAATGGTGATGGTAATTATTTCACAAGTGTCGGACGGATTAATCAATCTTGTGGACAAGATCGATCTCCCTAGTACCAAAAGGTAATCTAGCAACAAATAGCCAAATAAACCTATATTTCTCTAAACATGTACGATTTACAAAAAATACTATAAAGGGTGCTAAAAACTTACTGTAGATCCAATGCTTGTTCGAAATATTTGTCCCTCATGCACTTGAAGGAGTTATCTTCATGAACCTGCAGTCACAAAAAAGAAAAAATTAAATAGCACCTGTATAGTAAACATCATAAATCATGCTTATCATGGTGATCAAGGAATCCATGAAATAAACAATTAACTAACAGCTTATTGAGAAAAATGAATTCATTTGTATTAATTTTAAAAGAAGCAAAACCTTACAACCTTAGCCTTGATGTTGAACAAGCCTTCCCAGGGTCTGAAGCAGGAATCTCCTCTACTCTGAAAAGCCTTGCACTCTCCCAACCGAGACAGATAGAGGTATGTGATCTCTCCTCACAAAAATCTCAGTTAAATGAGTCTAAATCCCAACAGCGCTTAACCTCAAATAATTCTAAAGCTTGAACTCCCTTTGAGGCTACCCAATGCCTCTTTTTATAGTGGAAAAGAGGAGGTTTCAGTTCCAACTATGAATGGATAGAATCCTCCTTCAAAGGGATAAGCTCCTCACATCAAGGGGTTAGCTCCATAAGGTAAGGGATACATGAACCTCAAAAGAGTGGTTCTGCCACCACAAGATCCTTTCTAGAGGCTTCTAGAATTTACTGAAAATGAGCTTTTTGAGTTTACTTGCACCTTTTTAATATTTTACAGGGTCTGCACCCATAACACAGAGAAAGTGCATTCAGGTACGCAGGAGTCATGAACATTAGGTGCGGGACCGTAGGCAAGATAAAGAGAAAGTGTGATACATAGAGAAAGTGCGACACCAAAGTTAAGGAGATTTTTATCAAGGCTTGACATGAGGAACTGATATGTTAGACTTGAAAAGGAGGAATTATGAGTGATAATGAGCTCATACACATAGTAGAATTTCAGGATGACAATTTTTATTGCAACAGATTGCCCCCTAAAGTGAAAAGTCTGGAATAGATGAAGCTGAAGTCTGTCATATATGAAGAGTGCAGTAATTTATCATTCCAAGGATCATCCTGTGGACACCCCTGTCGGAACCTGTAAAAACATTCAATGAAAAATATATATATGTACAAATATCATCGCTGAGGTAGGCATTCCCATACTCAGATCAAAACTAATTAGAAACTAATTCAAATTGTTCTGATACAGGAATGATTTTGAATACATCACAGTATAGACATGTGTAGACACAATATGGAAGTAGCCATATGTTTATGAATAGTCTACTGTATAAATGATAAAAAAATTCCTCGCAGCCTAGATGTAGAAACTAGATCCAGGGTCTTGATTTCCGCATCTCGAACTAGTACGATTCTATCCATGTGAATGAATGTGTCGAAGTCGAACATGGTAGAAACCACTTGATTACCAGTCAATGATGTAAACTATTAACAAGTGTGAGAGTAACCACCAGTAATGTCAATGGCTCTCAAAGTACCCAGTACAATCCATGAAATGTGAATGAATGAGCTGAAGTCGAACATGTCACGGAATCGTTCGATCGAAGGTCAATAATGCAACCTGTCGCCGAAGGTGAGAAACCTACCATTAAGGCATGCAAATTCCAAGGTACTGAAAATTTCTGGATCAAATTCCTAGATAATGAGTTGTCATCGATAGAAAGTGATTCGTCATAGGAAAGCCCACAACACGAAATCATGGATCAAGTTTTGAAAATATGTTGGCAAGGACTGACTCAGGGATGGTAAAAATAGAAGACAGATATTTTGCAAATGAATGGTTTATCTGAACTGTCCTCTTGAACACATAACGACACTCCAGATGGCTTGGTGACAATTGAACCAAAGCTAATACCCAGAAACCGGCTGAAGACTTTCAATATGGTTTGATTAACTATTAGGTAAAGGATTTCCCAACCCAGGTGAACAAAAAGTGTCGTGTTCAAGAGTGGTTAACAGTTTTCCGAATAATCAAAATACAACAAACAAGTCCATTTTTCTCTCTTTTCCCCCACCATTTCTGGCAAGTACCTCTTTATTTTTGACAAGCTTGAGGAGGATAACATTTTCTTGTTTATAAGCTCATCCTTCGGATGAGTCCAACTTATTTTAAGATTCGAACCCTAAGAAGGAGTGGTTCGTTCCTATTGAAAATTAAACAGGTCCTTTACTGTTAAATTTTAACGAGTCCAGTATAGGAGAAACTCAGTGTTTTTCAATTTTAGGGAGTCAGAAGAAAAAACTTAAGAAAACTCTGTGGGTGTACTTTTTCATAAATTTAGTCTCTCGAGCCCGAAAAAGGATAAAATAATGCGGGAGAGAACTCTATTGACCGTAATTAGTCAACGTATACCTTTTTCGTAAATAGTCCATTTCAGTCCGTAAAAGGGATAAACTTATACTGAAAGGACGATCATTCATTTACTTTAACGAGTTCGAATAATCAAGTGCTCGACAATCTTTTCATGTTTAGAGAGTCTGAAAAGGGCTTAAAAGAGGACTCCAAGTTTTCTCTTTTTCATAAATTTTTGAAAGAGTCCGAAAAAGTGATAAAAGTATGCTCTTTGTTGAAAAACGATCAATTCTCCTGAAAAATCCAATTTCTGCACAAAAAATTGAAACATTACACATATCTGTTTAAGATAAATAAAAATGCTTTCAAAAATAACCTTTTAAAAGTGAAAAATAAACAAATTAAAAATTCATTTATTCGAAAAAAAACTTATAAAAAAGGCTTTTCTAACTTCATTTTTACCATTTGAGTTCAGAGTGAAAAGTAAAAGCTTTTGGGTAAAAAATTTCCTGTGAAGATTCTGGAAAATATGTCCAAAGAAATCAAGAACCGTCTACTCCAGGTAATCCATGACCTCCTAATCTTGCATTTCATCCGTTCACATTTCATTTTTAGGCTTTAAATTTCGTTTTTAAGAGAAAAATATGTTTAAAAAATCGCCCGCGGGGGTCTGCAGGCGCAACACACGAGCCCTGCGGACCCACGACTTTTTTCTGTGTCCTACACAGAAAAAATTCGTGGGTCCGCACTTGTCTTAAGGCACCCGTGCGTTCCTACACACTGTGTATGAGTACAAAGTGCGGACCCTGCGCAATTAGATTTCAAATTAAATTTTCTCAATTGCCGCCCAAAATTTTTCAAATTAAATTGTTCCAATATATCTTTTTATGCATTGTAGGATATACAAGATGCTAATTTGGAGAGAACATGAGCATGAAGACATAGATGACGCCGCAATGCTCCATTTGCCTACAATGCAGGCATTAAGAGCATGCAGTTTGTATAAATTCTAGGCCATTCAGGGCATGAGGGCACAGGTAGACCTCTAAACATGGCTGGTGAACAGGTGGAACGTACAGGACCAGTGTTTCTTTATTGGCGGCCACCAGCTCGAAATTGAGCTGGAGGATATCTATTTTTTGACTGGTTTGTCCAAGAGGGGCGAACAAATTTCTCTGTTTGGGACTAGGCCAGGTGGCCACACTGTTGCTAGTCTTCGACAAGAGTTCTGTAATGATCAGGCAGACCCCAGGAAAAAAACGGATTGACATAAAAACTATCATCCATCCTGAGCTTAACGTTATTGCATTTACTGTCACCAGACTGTGTGGGAGTGCAGCGTTACATGTGGCTAGCGGTTCCCAAATGCACATTGTTGTAGACTGTTTTCGAGGCACCATTTTCAACTGGTGCGAAGCTGTGTTGGCCAACTTAAAAGGCCAACTAACCAGAGAAAAGAACGGAAAACTAAATAATTTTGGATATGGATCCATTGTAATCACCTTTTCTCTAGAGAGGATCCCCATGTTAGCTCCGCAGAACATTCCTGTTGATGCTGGACGACCTCGAGAACCTAGGATGGTTCATTGGGTTGCATTGATGGTCCGTCATGCTACTGAGGGCGTTGAGGTTGTTCAATTTCCTTCTTCATATTTCCGTTCGCTGGAACGCCAACTTTTTGTTATAGAAGATTTTCCATATGCTGGGATAGATTTCTGCGGTGACCGAGAGATGGCTCTTCCAGCAGGGGAACAGTGGAATGAATCAGGTAAAATCATTTTCAAAAATTTCTAAGTTCTAATTTTTTTTGTATTTTAATCGTCTTGAAACTAATAACCAAAAGTTTTAAATGCAGATGTGGGCCCACGATGACCAGCCCATCTCCAACCTTATGAGAGGAGGCATCCAGCTGCTGCAACACCAGCCCCAGAGAGCCAATCAGTAGATATTCTATCTGATTTAGAGCATCACCTAGAGCACCTGACTCTAGACATTCCAGAGACTGGCATAGATGATATCCCACTCAGATTACAGAGATACGTGATTGGTGTCCTAGGACCTTTTAGGAGGTTCCTATGTAGGGTGGCCCGGGCAGTGGTCTCTTATCGTGATCACCATCAGTGATAGGATGATCATGTCATAGACTCATATTTTTGACCTTTTGTATTACCATTTTTCCGATCATAAGGTGTTTCCAACCTATGATCGAAGACGATGTATATTTTTTGAAACACTTCTATACAATGATATATCACTATTTACCGGCTATCTGTGTACATGTTATGAATGTTGTTTAATTTACTGTTTTGATTATTGCAAATGTCGATTTATCATACTAGAAGCAACTGCATCTGCTAATGTATTTAAATGTCTTGGAATATGTTGATATTCGATGTAATCAAATTCACGTTCCAAGAGACAAACTCTTAAAAATAACCATAATAACACTAGATTTCTAATGGCATAAACCATGTTAAGTTGTAATACAACAAGTTCAGAATCCAACCTAACAATCAAACTCCGAATTACAAACGATATGGATTCTGATAATAACTCAATCACTACACTATACTCTGCAATGTTATTCGTTTTTTTACCGAGGCTTACCCCATGCATGGATACTAACTCGTCAGAGGGTGAATAGATAACCCAAGCTGTGGAAGAAATGTTTCGTGTACTACGACAAGCACCATCAGCAAAACCAATGTAGGTTTGAAGAGACATCGACATCTGCAATATCAAGAGTAAAACTCAGATAAGCAAGAATAGTGATAAAAACACACTCTAAACTAGGCATGCTTTTCTAATCTAAGACACACCAGCAGTAAAGAAATCTAATCTAATAAATCTCCACACCAAATTTAAGCATAATATCTCTTCAGATAAAGCCCATTTCTGGGTTTATCTAAAGGGACACCATCAAAATCTATCAGCTCATAGGCCCCTTTTGCTAGCTTTCGCTTAACAATGAAAGGACCATGCCACATGGGCACAAATTTTCCAGCTCCTAGCTTATCATTGGCTTAATCGTACACTAAGACTAGGTCTCCTTCTAAAAAATTACGAGGAGTAACACTTCTATCACACTGAGATTTTATTCGTTTGACATGAGTCTCGTTTGCTATCGCAGTGTTTCTTCGATTCTCATCTAGCTGAGCCAAGTACAAAAAACATTTCTCCTCTTCAAACGTAGCTGGGAGTAATTCTATGGCTAATTTCAATGACAGAATTTCGCATTCAATCGGAAACACAACTTCCAAACCATAAACTAGTTGAAAGGGAGTGAAACCAGTTGATGTTTTTACTGAGGTCTGATATGCCCAAAGTGCTGAAAATAACATGGAATGCCAATTCGACTTATGAATACCAATAATTCGTCTGATCATAGTGACTAAAACTTTATTGATAGCTTCAACCAGACCATTAGCCTGCGGATAATATGGAGTGGAACTATCATGGCGTAGGCCAAGTTGATATGTTAGTTCAGTCATCATGATATTCTGAAAATGATTTCCATGATCTGTAATAATGGCTTGAGGAACACCGAATCTAGCAATTATATGATTGAATACGAAAGTTGCAGCAGTCTTGCCGTCTTCTGAAAATGTAGGCATCGCCTCAACCCACTTAGTAAAATAATCTACTGTTAAGATAATATACACATGCCCCCCGGTCGAGTGAGGGTTACATGTAATAAAGTAAATACCCCACTTTGCGAAAGGACCGACGGCAATTATAGGGTGAAGAGGAGCGGGTGGCGCACACATTTTACAATCAAAAACCTGACAATTATGGCATTTCTGGACTGCATAGATACAATATTTGAATAACGACAGCCAGAAATAACCAGCGCGCAATATGTTTTGGGTTGTGGCATACCCAGACATATGATCGCCACATGCTCCAGAATGGCAGTCATTTAAAACCTTCTCAGCTTCTTCATGAGTAAGACAGCGTCGGAAAACAAAATCCGCTCCACGTCGATAGAATGTATCACCAATAATATTGTATTTTTGGGATTGGAAACGTATTTTCCGTCGCTGAGATCGTGAGATTTCAGGCCGAAAATATTGGGTTTGGAGATAAACGATAATATCCCCATACCATGGATCAAGAGTACTGATAAGAAACAAGGATTCATCCGCAATGGGCTGCTCCACCACAGTTTCAGTATCAGTAGAGGGGAAATCACACATTAGTTTGGCAAAAACCAAAGATTTCTTTGCCTTGTATTTTTCAAATTCCAAGTCAAATTCTTGCAGGATAACTATCCATTTGGAATACTTGCCCCCTAGCAATTGTTTGGTTAAAATGTACATCATAGGGTTACAGTCAGAAATTACTGTGGTTTTGCGTAATAAGATGTAGTGTCTAAATCTTTGGACAGCCTGAACAGCTGCCAAGGCCAATTTCTCCACATGTGTGTATTTGATCTCGATCGGATGGAGGTTTCGACTAAGATAGTAAATCACATTTTCAATTTTAATTCGTCTTCCTGAACTAAAACCATCCCAATTGTGGAATGAGAAGCGGCGAGGTACAAAACGTAGTCATGGTTGTAGTTGGGAGGATGCAATAACGATGCATGGGTCAACGCGTGTTTAAGTGCATCAAAAGATCAATCAGCGATCTCATCCTAAAAGAATGGAATGTTTTCTTTCAGTGACTGGGTAAAACCCTTTGTAAGCTCAGCGTAGTTAGGAATGAACCGACGTAAAAAGTTTGCTTTCCCCTGAAAACTTTAGAGTTGGCGTAAAGTTGAAGGAGGTGGTAAATTAACAATAGCTTCGACCTTCGACGGATCAACGCGAATGCTTGCTTTCGAAACAACAAATCCCAGTAAGCGACCCAATTCTACACAAAAAAACGTATTAGTGTGGATTCAGCCTAATTCGATAATGCCTACATCTCATAAAGATAGCTCGTAAGTGAGTGAGATGGTCGGCCCTACGCGATGAATGAGAAGGTAAATCATCGAGATAAGGCTGCACAATGTGCTTAATGTCATGAAATGCGTAAGACATAGCCCTTTGAAAAGTTGCTCCAGCGTTCCTCAATCCAAAGGGTAGTTTTCAATAAGCAAATGTCCCCCACGGACAAATGAAAGTTGTTTTTGGCTGATCAGCAGGGAGTATGTTTATTTGATTGTAACCGGAAAAACCATCCATAAAGGAAAAAATTTCACTGCCGGCACAATCATCAATTATTTGATCGATATAGGGGGTTGGATAATTGTCTTTAGGACAAGCTCGATTAATATCCCTATAGTCGATACATACTCGTATCGTTCCTTGTTTTTTAGTAACAGGAACAATATTCGATACCCAATCTACTAAAGGAATCGGATAAATGAAACCTGCACGAAGTAATTTCTCAACTTCGACTTTGATAGCAGCAGCTTTTCTAGGATGTATTTAACATAGACGTTGACGGACAGGTTTGGCATCCGGGTAAGTCTTGATTTCATGTACGACAATTGACGGATCGATTCCTGGCATGTCTTCATAGGACCAGGCAAACACATCATGGAATTCTTGAAATAGGGCTTTATAAGTTTGAATTTCATCTTCCGTACAGCAAGCACCTATATGAATGTTTTCAATTATTCCTGGCTTTACTGAAATTTCAATTGGAATCATTCGAGAGATATTTCCCAAATTTAACTCAGAATCAGGATTTTGCAATGGATTCTGCGGTTCTTTGACATATTCAGCAGTAAAAATTGAAGCGAAATCATCTTCAAAATGATCCAGCTCAGGTAAAAATGAAGATCGGTGATGTAGATCTTCCCATGGTAAATCGTCAACAGACAAAAGTTCACGAATCTTCTCATCAGTATGAACAAGATCAGGAAATGTCGTTGTGGCTGAACTAGATATAGAAAGTGATTCCTCATGGATCCCATTCATTGGATCAGTTTCGGTTGAAGAAGGGTCGGAAAGTGACTGTACAGCCTGATATGCAATTTCAAATGGACTCAAAGGCATCATGCCATCAAATGAATCTAACTCGGAGTCGGAAGGTATGATCCAAGGATCATCAAACATAATAGTATTTGATGAAATCATATGAATAGTTGCGATAGAAGGTGATACGTTAGGAGGAGGAAAGGAAAAAGTTCCTAGTAAACCAGAATCTTTAATCAAACCTACTCCAACATCCTTGTAAGGGATAACCGCTTTACCAACGTGTTGGATTGTTTTTGTAGAGGTTAGATCGGAAGAAAAATAAGTTAACTAATCTATTGTAATGATATTTCCTTGATGTGGGAATTTTATAAGCCGAAAGACCGAAGAAACAACAACAGTCATAGTATAAGACCAACTACGACCCAGAAGAAGGTTGTAATCTAGAGGGGCATCAACCACTTCCACATCTAGATTTACGGTTTTAACTTCGACCACTATGGGTAAATCCTGCAAAATACCAAAAGGGTGGAAACCTTGGCCATAAAAAGCCTTTAGAATTGTCAGAGACTGATTGAGTGTAGGAGAACCAAGAGATTTCCAACATTGGATCGACATAATACACGTTGAAGCTCCCTCATCAATCACAGTCCGAAAGATCGGTCTGTTTTTGACTAACACTAGAATTTGGAAAGCCATTTGGTGAGGTAGATGAGGTGTACTATTCTCTAAATCGAAGATTATTAGGTTCGAGTCCTGAACATTGACAGCTCCTATGGCAGAAAAAATTAACTTACGTTGTGCTGGGCACGATTGCAGCACTTCCAAAGCCGACATTGCTGAAGGGGAAACAACTAAGTCTTCAACAATGTTGTAATTCTGAGCAACTCTCGCATGTGGATTGAAAGCTGATTTACGAAGAACACCTTTAGCAGGTGGATTGATTACTAAGTCTGGATTGGGTTTCTCGATCTGTAGTAAACTAGAAACAGGAGGAGGTGTAGTTGATGTGTTTTCACTAGAAGATTCTGCTTCTTTACCATCAACAAGATTCTTAGTACCATAATCTTGTGATCGCATCGCAATCCTGACATGAGACATCATCAGAATAGTTTCTTCTGAGGCATTCGAGGTAGAACCAATCATCTTACTATCTTGAGTGGGAAAAGGATCCTTCAAGACAGTAGGTTGTTGAGAACCTTTAACGAATTTCGCAACCTCCGCTCGATTGCGGGCATTCTTTAGTAAAATGATCCTCATCACAAATGTAACAAGGATAGCGAGGCTTGCGTTTTTTGTCATTAGATTCATTTTTATCAGTTTTCTCTTTTGAATTCTTTTTGTTTTTACTCTTCCCTTTCTTTTTATCGTCGGATTTAGATTTGGCCGTAGATGTCTCTACGACATGAATGTCGGTAGAAATTTCAGGGGAAGACTCTCCTTTCGGGGAATCAGGTAAAGTTATAATAGGAGAAGATTTCTTTGAAGATTTCTTCTTGCTTTTAGTATTGACTGTACCAATCATACCATCAACGGCATGAGACCCTGAAGGAGCTGCAGTTATTTGACCTTGTTTTGGAAGATCAGGGATTTTTTCATGTAAAGTACCTGACTGCATATAGACGAGGTCAAGGTACTGAGCTTGAGCAATGAATTTCTCTTCAGTAACAACTCCGGCCTTAGCTACATCTTCAGTGATTTTGGGTAACAATAATTTAACAAACCATTCTGCCAAAATTTGATCCGGAATGTAAACTTTCACCAAACACCTTCTACGTCGCCATTCATGAATATGATCAGAAATATATGTGGAAGTGGATTGCTTTAGTGAAGTTAATAGTTCCGTGTTGTTATCATATCTGACAGGAAACTGAATGAGTCAAGAAGGCAGTTGCTAACTAACTGAAATTATTAAAAGAGCATCGTGGTAACTCAATGTACCATTTGGCGGCAAGACCAATACGAGTTCTTTGGAAAAGACGTAAGTGAATCAAATCATTAATTATTGAATTAGATGCACACCAAAGGTGATCAGTCATGACGTGATTTGATGGATCCTCTCCTAACCTACCCTCAAATTTCGGTATATCACTGGGCAACTTATGCGACATTGGCGGCCAGTACGGATAATATAAAATTGGATCATTCATAAGGCATGTCAAATCAGGTAAATCCAAAGTTGCAATAAATGGTAACTGACAGTTAGGGTCATGAAAACCTTGAGTAGCCAAAGCAGTTCCGGGAGGAGGATACCCAGGATAACTGGGAATCGTATTTGCATTAGGAATTTTGTAACCTCCCGGGTAACCAGGATTAACCAGACCAAACTGGGGTTGTTGAGGTTGTTGATAAGTATACCTAGGGTACAGTTGATACTGATAAGCTGTATTTTGTGAAAGGGGACTGAATTGAGGCTGTCCCTAGTATGGTTGATACGTGAATTGCGGTTGACTTGTGACAAACGTACTTGTACCGGCTTGTCCCGCAGGTATCTGGACCAAAGTCTGAACTGAAGGTCCTGACTGGGGTACAGAGACTTGAGGGATTTGCACGGATGCATGGATAGAAGAACTCAGAGCTACAGATACTCTAGAAACAGGTGTTATAGGTTGAACAGATGTTGCAGCAGTTGCAACAGTTTGAGGCGGAGCCTGAGGTGTACTAGGCCCAGGCGAATGAACGGAACTAGGTGCATAGGTTTGAATAGTAGGCTGGATAGGTTGCTGGGTTGGACCAGAAACCAAAGGTTTTCCAGGTTGAGAATACAACTGCACATTAGGTTTCATAGGTTGTTTAAATTGGGACGGATCGCACACCATGTTTGTTCCGGGGTATTGTCCCGTAGAAGGTTGAACGTAAGGACCATAGCCTGGTTGGACGTAGGGTTGATAAGTAAGTGGTAAATTTCCAACTCCTTGTACAGATGATTGACCAAAAGGCGATTGGAAACCTTGAATTGGGTACTAACCTTGAGGTTGATAACCCTGAGGCGCGTACGCAAGCTGGGGTTGATAAGGACCTTGAGGAGCATATTGAGTTTGGGGTTGAGCTTGGGGTATGTACTGTCCTGAAGGTTGATAACCTTGAGGTATGTACTGTCCTTGAGGTTGTTCTCCAAAATAATATGATGCCACAGTTTGTCCTGGGAAAAAGTTACCTTGAGGTTGCCCCCCAAGCGGTAACTGACTGCCTAAAATTTTCCCCCCAGGCGGTAATTGACTACCTTGAGGTTTCCCCCAGGCGGTAACTGACTTCCTTGAAGCTGTCCTCCAGGTGGTAACTGACTTCCTTGAGGTTGAGGATTCGGAATATTACTAGACATCATAAATATTTTCTCTACGTTCAATGTTTCAGTTTTAATTCCATTAATACTAGATGATAATACTTGTTCAATCGGTTGAGGATATGCTCCAGAGAAAGTACCAGACAGAGCCTGATATCTCGAAGGAACAGAAGGACCATCGTGCAAAAATGTTTCCGGTGTTTGAGAAAACATAGATGACTCTCCTACCATAATGGATGAAGGATAGTAACCTCTGGGCGTAGGATGAAATGGAATTAGAGGTGGAGAAAAAGCAAGACCCAGTTCTCTAAAAATTTTGTCAAAGATAGATACCAAGCATCATTTCGAATAGGCTATAGAAAATGGATTCATGCTCCCTAAGATTTAAAGACTGAGGAGATTCGGGAAGAGATAACTCTTCGTCTGGACTAGTAAACTCTTCAATAGAAATGAGGCCAGATGGAAGATCTTCATTAACAATATTCCTTACCCTAGGTGAAACAAGATCGCTAGAAGTTGGTGTAATAAATTCTGAGGATGTTTCCAAAACAGAATGTTCAGTATCAGGTTCAGAAATTTCAGGTTCGTCAACTAGTTCACTGGAAGGAGAAATACTACTAGTAACTTCAGAAACTAAAATTAGTTCTTGGATGTGTTCTGTCATGGGTGTTTGATGATCAGGATGAACAACTATAGATGAAGTTCCAGTTTCTGTTGATCTAATTCTACCGCTACTAGATGATACTAGAGCACGCAGCCCTTCAAGATAACTTGGTGTATATTCAGGGGGCTTCCCATGAAGTCTCCGGGATTGTCTCGGTAGTTCTGCCACGATTAAATATTAACCAATCACACGCAAACCAAGAAAATCTCAATAAAAACACCTAAAGTCTCTAAATAAATAAACAACTGAATCACACGCCTAAAAATCTAAGAGTTCAAACCACACACAAACAGTAACTTTTCGTACTAAAAACACTAGTTGGTGATGAAATCCAACTTAGTAGAAATTTAATACAGAAAGAGCGGTTGGAAGAGTTACCCTGACAACCTGCTTAATGAAACATACTGGCACAAGTTTCTTCACAAAACCATCTCGAATGAAGATAACCCCCCAGAGATTCCAAGTGATTCTAGTCAACATCTGCTCCAGGTATAGTGAGATCTTTCCTTCACCGTCACCTTAGGAAATAATCTTAAGCTTATGGACACTAAGGTTACCAACAGTAACAAATACAACTGGGGGAACAACCTACGATCCGATCCCACGTGCAAGGGTAGAGTAAAAAAGCTCAATCCCCTTGAAGGCTCCTCGACATGGTTAATACAAGATTTACCAACAAGTGACCCCAAGCTCCTCGACAATGGTTAATCTGAGGTTTACTATTTGTAATGCGCACAGAATCTTCTATCTTTCCTAATGAAATAGAATTGATTGTCTCAAAGGTTCGGACATGATCTCGTGATTAACTTCTTTAAGAGAAGCTTCCCAGATTGTACCAATTACAATTGGATTTATTT
Source organism: Pinus albicaulis (assembly GCA_034641835.2). Lineage (NCBI taxonomy): Eukaryota > Viridiplantae > Streptophyta > Pinopsida > Pinales > Pinaceae > Pinus > Pinus albicaulis. The sequence goes on from CM076582.1 coordinate 80,376,411, forward strand.
CCTACTGCAAGATTTATCTACTTGTTTGGTTTTACTATCTTGGAGATTTAATTACTCCCTACTCCAAGATACTAGCCTAAGCTATGTTGGTGATAAGAGCCCTAGAAATAAAAAGATTACTAGTTCAATTTAAATTAAGCGTTGTTTTTATGGGTTGTTCTTTAAGTCAATAGGTATGGAAATGAAAATTTGATGGTGTGAAGACTCGACTTCCAAAAACACTAAAAATGCACCTAAAAATGATAATCAGTTTGTTTTTCTTTCAATGAAATTATAGCTAAAGAAAGAGTTCGAGAATGCAATTCTTTTTAAGAGACAATTCTTTCTTTGAACAAAAGAATGAATGAAAGAAAATATTTTTGTCTTTTCAACAATAACTCAAAACGAGACAAATTATCAAAGCTCACAATAAAATCATTTCACTTTCAAGACTTGAAACTACAAAAACAACTTTCCTTCAAAAGAAATCTACAAATTTTAAAAGCACTCAAAACTACAAAAACTAATCTTGAGATCTACAAACTTTGAAAATCTAATTGAATAAAAGCTTTAATATTTTTTTTGAAGAATATTTTACTTATTTGTTCAGTAAACTAAGGATCTATTTTTCCATAATAACAAACAAATCAAAAAACATCCAGATATGTTTTATTTTATAAAAATGAAATTCAAAACCTATAACAAAGTTTTTTCGAAGATTTGCGAAGAAACAAATAGATTTATTTCCCAATAAAGGATGGAATTCACAAACAGGTCAAACTCATCAAGAAGAAAAAAATACCAATGTAATCTGAGGTATTTCAAACTTCCAATGCTTTGAGTCACTACAGAGACCAAGTGAAAAGCAATTCAAAATGAAAAAACTTCTAGAAAATCATCAAAAACACAAATACTGTTGGAACTCACTCACAAGAGACTTTTGACAGAAAGAACAAAAATCTGGGCAGATACTAAAAACTCTAAATCAAATTAAAAACAAACTAAAAAAATAAATCTGGAGTTTTTCCAAAATTTTAACAGGGTCTGCAGGCTCCCAGAAGTAACAGGTGCGGTCCCGCACTGGTTACTTAAGGAAAGTGCGAAACTGCTTCACTATACAAAAGAACAAAGTGAGGTCCCTAGAAAATTTCAAGAAAAACATAAAATATTTCAAAATTTTCAAAAACAGAGAAGACCTAAGCTACCCAGGCAGGTATCCATCAATAAAAAGACCAGGAAAAACTTTTCCTCAAATCAAAATAAAAGAGAACCAAAAAACAAGTTCTTTCCCCAGCGGAGTCGCCAATTTGTTGGACGGATTAATCAATCATAGGGACAAGATAGATCTCCCTAGTACCAAAAGGTAATCTAGCAAAAAACAACCAAATAAACCTATCTTTCTCTAAACATGTGCGATTTACAGAAAATACTATAAAGGGTGCTAAAAACTTACCGTAGATCCAATGCTTGTTCGAAATAGTTGTCCCTCATGCACTTGAAGGAGTTATCTTCATGAACCTGCAGTCAAAAACAAGAAAAAATTAAATAGCACCTGTATAGTAAACATCATAAATCATGCTTATCATGGTGATCAAGGAATCCATGAAATAAACAGCTAACTAATAGCTTATTGAGAAAAATGAATTCATTTGTATTAATTTTAAAAGAAGGAAAACCTTACAACCTTAGCCTTGATGTTGAATAGGCCTTCCCGGGGTCCGAAGCAGGAATCTCCTCTACTCTGAAAAGAATTTCACTCTCCCAACCGAGATAGATAGAGGTATGTAATCTCTCCTCACAAAAATATCATTTAAATGAGTTTGAATCCCAACAACACTTAACCTCAAATAATTCTAAAGGTTGAAATCCCTTTGAGGCTACCCAATGCCTCCTTTTATAGTGGAAAAGAGGAGGTTTCAGTTACAACTATGAAGGGATAGAATCCTCCTTCAAAGGGATAAGCTCCTCACATCAAGGGGTTAGCTCCATAAGGTAAGGGATACATGAACCTCAAAAGAGCGGTTCTGCCACCGCAAGATCCTTTCTAGAGGCTTCTAGAATTTACTGAAAATGAGCTTTTTGAGTTTACTTGCGCCTTTTTAATCTTTTACAGGGTCCGCACCCATAACACAGAGAAAGTGTGTTCAGGTACGCAGGAGTCATGAACATTAGGTGCGAGACCGCAGGCAAGATAAAGAGAAAGTGTGATACCAGAGTTAAGGAGATTTTAAAGAATTTTTCTCTTATTTTCAAGGCTTGACATGAGGAACGATATGTTAGACTTGCAAAGGAGGAAGTATGAGTGATAATGAGCTCATACACATAGCAGAATGTCAGGATGACAATTTTCAGTGCAACAACAAGATTTGGAAAGGATTGATTATCTTGTCAGTGTACTTACTTCCAGTTCGGATGCATTTCAATAATTATGCGAAATAAGGTGAAAATCATGGGATGTACTATCGACATGGGTTCTAATGATGACGTTGGAAAATCATTTTTGTGATTTGACTATGTCATTATTAGGTTATTGCAACCCCCCCCCCCCAACTTATAAATGTCTGTCCACGGGCATGTCAAATGTATTTTCAATGGAATATACAATCAAATATGTAAAAGTCGATGGGGACATACCTGGCGACTTACCTCAACAGAATAACAGCCTAACATGTTGGAAATACTGAGAGGGGGGTGAATCAGTATTTCTTTTCAATTGTTAATTTTACTAGTTATATCACTTATATTTAGAACACAAAATGAACATTGATGGAATAGATACTTTTATTAATTTCTTTTTTATAATAAGTAAAGTACAGTAATGATATAGGGCTCCAACCCTAAATGAAGACTCCAATCTTCCAGGCTCCAACCTGGATTGTGCCAAGCACCGACTTGGTCTTTCCAAGGCTCCAACCTTGTCAATTTGAGGCACTAACCTCTAGGGCTCCAACCCTATCTCTGGTACAGGCTCCGACATGGTTTCTTGAGGACTCCAATTCTCTAGGGCTCCAACCCTATCTTCCAAGGCACCGACCTTGTCTCTATGAGGCTCCAACCTCTTGGGCTCCAACCCTCAACTTCACTTCATCAAAATATGTTTGGTTATTATTCATGGCTCCCAAATTCTTCTTCAATGAGCCCTGTCACACTTAGTCTCTATGTCACATCATCAATGACAACCTTTTCTTCTTAGAAGGTGTCACCACTGCTCTTCATCATACCCAAACAATTTCTCCAAGTTACCTCATGATGGCTTCAATGCATCATGATCTCCAAGGGTGTCTTCAAGACTTCAATCAATGCTTTGTCATGTCTCAAGGTGTCTTCAAGTTCTGCACAAGGTCTTCCAAACATCTTCAAGTACAAGGACTACTGCAACATATTCTTCAAGGCTGCTTCAAGGTCTTCAATTAGCTCCCCAAATATTTTCTTCAAGGGTTCCAAATACTTCACTGCTTCAAGAATCCTAATACTCCTTTGTCCAAAAATTTACTGCTCTTCAAAGGTCTAAGTACCAATGCTTAGCACTGTTCCTCAATAAGATGCTTTTCAAGATGTATATAGGCCAACCTATCTTCAAATACTGCTACTAGTACTACTAAAAAATATTCTTCAATAAGGAGACTTCACAAAGCTTCAATGGTGGCTTCCAGGACACAATTCAAGCACCTTAATACTTCATTGATCTTGCAGGTATTTCTCCAAGTGTGACTGTCCTAACAATGGTAAGCTACAGGTCTACAATTGGAGTCTCTGTAATAGCCTCTGGGCAGACTTGCAATTCAAGGTACCAAGAAATTGTTGTCCAAGCCTAAATCTTAAATAATCCAAAATGATTGTCCAACTGTCATGAAGTCTAAGTCTGAGGATGTCAAACTTCCATTTTGAGACTGGGCTATATGATCGTAGATTATTACAGGTCTGAGGTATCAAATTATGTTTCCTTACAGGTCCTAAATCGAGCTCTTAGTTCATAGATATACACACAGGTTGTTGCCTTTGAACTGCTCCAATAGGTGGTTGTCACACACAGGAGCAGATCCAAGCCTATTTCTGAGCCTTCAACCGAGCCTTGTACAAAGATAATAGTCCTTTTTTTAATTCCCATCTCAAGCTACAGGTCAGAAGTGTTAAGGATTGTCAAAACGTTATATGTCTACACATATCTGAAGACTGATCTCCTATACTCCTTCGTTGTTCCTTTTTATATCTTCTGCAATTGATCTAATTTTTTTTTGTCCACCATAGATATAATTTCCCACAGGCCTATGTAAGGTCTTCACACCTTCAACCGAGCCTTTAAGAGACTGTCCAACAGTTCAAATTGTAACGTATCCTTAAAAACAATGCCCAAACAATGAACTTCTATGTCCTCTCAGCCTCCTTGTTGTTCTGTATCTTCTCTCTGAAATGATCACTGAAAAATGATGCCAAAAAGAAGTTTCTATCCTCATATTTATACACATTTTTCTTTTAGGGTGAAGAGACACGTCAATTGGTGGGAGGCCAACATAAGTAGGCTAGCACAGGTCGGCTCAAGGATAGAATTATTTCTTTAACTTTAAAAATTCATATCTCCCAAACTACTTGGATTTTTTGGCCAAGTAAGAGCTCGTTATAAAGCTAAAATTATGCTGTAAAAGGTGGTGTAGATTTCATAGTGAAAATCTACCTTTAATGTGGTGAAAACATTTTTTTTGTGACTTTCCTTAATTTTTGTGTGCATGAGGTGAATAGGACAGCATGCCTTTTCCACTGCTTGGCTTCTCCTTTGTTTGGCTTATCAATCATAGGATCATAGTGTCATCATGTATGAAATCCATTTCATCATGATAGTATCCATCATCCATATCATCATGAACGTATAGCATCATGTATTCAATAATAGTACAATAGTATGTCATAGTGCAACATCATTAGGAAAGTTTCAAGGTAGTCTTCCAACCATCAAATGAGATCTTCCACATCATAATCTAGTCTTCCAACCTTCATCAAGTGCATGCAACATTAGATCAAGTACTTCTTAGGGCTTCGTTCATTAGTGGTTTGACTTCTTTGTGACTTGACATCTTCATTGATGGTATCCTAGTCAACCAAGAGTCATGACATCATCATCTGGAACCAGGCATCTCAAGAATATTGACATCTCGTTCAATGCTATATTGACATCAATGAAAACCTTGATTAACATGAAAGAGAAACAATACTGATGGAGTAAGAACACCGGAGGAGTAATAACACCTGGTACTTAGAAAAAATTTCATCTCCGCAGAATTGCACACCAATAGTAGTTCCTGCAAAAAAACAATTTTTTTAACAATATATATATATATATATATATATATATATATATATATATATATATATATATATATTCAAGGATGTAGAGGAGGAATTCTCTGCACTAACAACCTTCAAACTAGATTTTTCAGAGAGATGTTTAATGAAGGCATCCTTACATTAAGGGAATTTTGAGGTATAAAATGGGCCTCCTAAGGAAATTATAAAATACTAGTGAAAATAATAAAATAATATTTGATTACATCATCAAATTTTAGAGGGAAAAAAATAAAAAACTAATTTTTCAACTCGTATTTTCAACTTATCTCCCAAAGTTTTTACTCAAATTTTGAGTGGACTTACCCATTAGATGCAAAATGTAATTCCTCATCCAAGGAGTACCCATGTTGCATACTTTTGATGGATCATACTATGCGAAAAATGAGAAATACATTGAAATGCATTTCTCATTTTTCGCATAGTATGATCCATCGAAAGTATGCAACATGGGTACTCCTTGGATGAGGAATTACATTTTGCATCCAATGAGTACTCTCATTCTAAATTTGAGTAAAAAATTTGGGAGATAAGGTGAAAATACGAGTTGAAAAAATAGTTTTATTATTTTATTATTTTTTAATATTTTTACCCTTTTACTTAAAAAGTGGTGAATCATCCCCCATGGTCAATATCATCATCTTGAATCCTATTGGTTCTTATGAAGTTTATTTTGGTTGTAAATTTTTCTTAAGAGGTCCACTTTAGACGTAAAGGTTCCCCTAATGGAAGCTCGACGGTGACACATTCTCAAACGACGTCCATTTACTATAAAAGAAGCATGTGTATCATCAATTGTGACAAGCCTGACTGTTCCATTATAAAAAACTGAGTCCACTTCATAAGGTCCCATCTAATGAGAGAAAAGCTTTGCTTTGAAATCCTTAAAACGGGAATCATAGAGTAATGCCCAATCTCCTTTATGAAACACCTTATTTTTAATAAATTTATCATGCCATTTTGTTCTCTATTGTTGAATCACAACAGTATTTTGGAAAGCCATCGAATAAGTTTCATCTAATTCATTTAATTGTTCCGGTCGGTGTTTTTGGGCATCTAATAGATCCAGTCATACCTCAAGAGATTTTCTGATCGTAGTAATCTCGAATTCTCTTGGAAACAAGGTGGATTTATCGTAAACCAACTCAAATGGTGAAAACCCTGTTGTATTCTGCCATGTTGTTATCTATGCCCAAAGAGCTTCAGGAAGTTTTTCAACCCAATGTCGACGATGTCTTGCCACAGTATTTGTCAAGATATTTTCCAATACCTTGTTCATGCTTTCCAGCTGAACATTCTCCTGGGGATGATAAGGAGATGTGACTCTATGTTTTATTCCATATTTCTTCATAAGCCTCTCTATCATGTGTGATGTGAATTTCCCCCCTCCATCTGAAAAAATCTCTCTCAGAGCACCATAATGAGAAAAAATCTCTCAAATAGAAAATCTGAAACAACCTACTTTGTTGCTTTCACAACAGCCTTAGCTTCCACCCACTTAGTAACATAGTTCATGCAGAACAAAATGTGGGCCTTCTGATGTGAAGGTGGGTTAAATGGACCAAAAAAATTGATAGTCCACTTTTCTAAAGGTTCAAGGACTACCTGGGGCTGTAGTGGAATTTCATCTGATCGACCAGGTTGACCCATCCATTGGAAACTATCACATCCACAGACGTAGTCTCGTGCATCTTGGAATATAGAGGGCCAATAATATCCCATCTTTAATACCTTATGCCCTGTATTTTTATCTGCAAAATTCCCTCCGCAAGGACCATCATGAGCAACCTACAGTACTTCATAGATGCCATCCTCAAATATGTAGCGCTGAACTTGCTGATTGACCCTTATATGAAAGAGATATCCTACTATACAGGAGTATGAAGAACTATGATGAATGATATTTCATTGTTCCCTACATGAAAAATGACGAAGCACCTTTCCTGTAGCAAGATAGTTAGAAATATTTGCATTCCATGGAGGATTAGTAGAAATTGCAAAAATATGTTCATCCGAAAAATTGTCCTCTATGGGTGCCTTCTTCATTATTATCCAATATAGAAATAAAATCAACAACTACGTTATCCTTCCTTGGTTTATCTACTATTGTGATACCAAATTCTTGAAGCAATAGCAACCATCTTGTAATGAGACCACGGGTGATAGGTTTATTCATCAAATACTTGATTGATGCATGATCAGTATGCATGAAAGTAGGATACCCAGTATTATAGTGTTGAAATTTTTTGATCACATAGATGACAGCCAGGAATTCCTTTTCAGTTACCGTGTAGTTCAGTTCCGCAGGAGTCAAATTCCTGCTGACATAGTAAACTGCATATCGTTTCTTATCTTCCTGTTGTCCTGGAACTGCCCCAACTGCTGCCAAAGAGGCATCAGCATGGACATGAAATGGGAGTGCCCAATCCGGTCCTCACAGGATCAGAGCTCCACAAACAAGTTCCTTGGTTTTTATAAAAGTTGTTTCACAATCATCTATCAACAAAAATTCTGCATCTTTAGTAAGCATCTGAAAATGTGGGGATGCTATTTAAAAAAAAAATCTATAAAACACCTGTAATAGCCAAAAAAACCGATAAAACTATGTACCTGTGTGGGTGTATTAGGTACAAGAAAGTGCAATATTATCTCTACCTTGGCTGAATCAACTCTAATTCTAGCATCCGAGAGCAGGTGTCCTAGAACTATTCCCTCTTCCCTCATCATGTGACATTTAACTGTACTTAGAGAGACATGGGTCTGCTTGCATCTTTCAAGCACTTTTTCCAAATTTTCCAATCCTTTTTCAATTGAATCACCGTATGGAGTAAATTCATCCATATAAATCTCAACACTGTTGTCGACTAGATCATAAAAAATCCCCAATATTTCCCTTTGGAATGTTGTAGGCGCATTACAAAGGCTGAATGGAAGGACTTGGTATGCAAAGGTTCCCCAAGGGCATGAAAAGGGGATTTTATCTTGGTCCTCAAGGGCTATCTATATTTGATTATACCCGCTAAACCCATCCATGAAGGAGAAAAACTTCTTCCCAGCCACAGTATCTAGGACTTGGTCAATGAACCTCAAAGGGAAATGGTCTTTCTGAGTTGCTTTATTAAATTCCATATAGTCCACACAAATTCTCCATTTACCATTCTTTTTTAGAACAATAACCAACGGAGCTACCCACTGGTTTTTCAAGATGAGATAAATGAATCCTACATCTAGTAACTTATGAAGCTTGTCTTTGACAATGTTCTTTAAGGCGAGGTTCAATCTTCTTTGGGGTTGTCTTACAGGATGACAATATTATTTGATGTATATATGATAAGTGCATAAATTAGGAGGAATCCCTTTCATATCTGTATAATCCTAGACGAAGGCTTCATTATGGTTTCGAAGAACTTTTAGGAGCCACTTTGTCTGGGATTTCGAAAGATTCGGGTTGATGTTCAATGTTTTTCCCGATTCGATTTCAATGGGAATACTATCTTGGGACAAGGTCGTAGGTATGTTCTCACTTTCATCTTCTTGATTAATATTTCCCTGCATTTGACAGCTCATGACAGATTTCAAAATATGACGAGTTGAATCAGAAATAGAATAGGGATCACTAATAAGAGTGTTAATAATGTCATACTTTATTTCTGTTTTAAATTGAAGGGTCTGCCCAATGGTAACGACTGGTCTAATTTCTTCATTTTCAAGTTTAGATCCTTCCATTTGTAGAGGTTTTCATCTAAATGATGTATTTTCTGATGGGATTGGTTCTGCAGGAGGATAAAGAGTGAGGTTCTTCATGACCTTCCCAATATATATAACCATATTTCCGTACTGACACCTGATATAGGCATCTGCAGTTGCAAGCTAAGGTCTTCCCAAAATTAAGGGATGGTCACCAGCTGGGGATTGTGTTTGTAATACTAAGAGATCCATGGGATAGTGCCATGAGTCTACTGAGATAGTAATATCTCCCAAATTCCCTACTAGATTTACTGTAGATATATCTGCCAATTCTAAGACAATAGGAGTAGTTTTAAGATTTTGAATACCCAATGTCTGCATAGTTTCAGAAGTAATGGCATTTATGGAAGAATCCAAATCTACCAGTACATTTTGGATTTCAACCCCATTAATTTGTACTGTCATAAGTGGATTCCCTGGGTCCCCATATTTTATAGGCATAAATTTTCCCAGCATGATGTCAGACAATTTTCCCATCACATGGATGATAAGTGGGTCCCTTGATTTCTTTCCAGGCTTTTTAGAATACTATTCTTTGAGTGTTTTTGCGTAGATTGGTACATTCCTCATAGCTTGGAGGAGGGTAAATTTAACAAAAAAAAATTGTAATTCCCTTAGAAAGTTAAATTATGCTTGAGGGCTCTGTTAAGTCAGGGCCAATATTTCAGGATAGGGTGGATTGACTTGGTGTTCCTGGTTAATAGTAGGTTGAGGAGGTGTTTTATTTCCAATTTCTAGGTTTTGTTTATCCTCGACTATTTTTTGTTCTAGTTCCATGACCTCACCATCAACTTGTTCAATGATAATGAGTGAAGTTTGAGCATTCACTACCCGCCCAGATAGTAAATTTATTTCGTTAAACTCTGTGGTAGAGATTTTGTATGAAGGAAGGTTGAGAGTGTTAGCTTGTTGAAATCCCTTATTTTTAGGATTTGGATTGGGTTGGATGGGAAGATGAGGTCGAATGGGTGGATTACTAGGAGAAATATTAGAAGGAAACTGAAGTTTTTGTTGTGGCATAGGTTTAGGGAATTTTCTAGGAGGATAAGGTCCACACCAGTTCTAGGTCCATGAAGGGTTCGAACTAGTTTGAGGGAACTATGGTTGCCAAGGTGGATATTGACAATACTGGGGCCACGCATGTGAAAAAGTTATAGACTGGGGATCAATATTCAAATTACTTAAATACTGAGACGAGTCCTGAGGCATACCTTGATTCACATTTGGTAGTCGTGGTTGTCATGTCTTCTTTGATCCCATGAAATATAGTTGATCCACCATGCCCTCTTCGCTTGCTCCTTGAAATAATTCCTTAAATCCTGTCAAGGAAGGGCATGAGCCAGTTGCAAGACTCAGTTCACAAATTTCACATGCTTCAACTGTGTTCAATGGACATTCTTTCAGCCGATGTTTCTTTCTGCATTACGGGTAGAATATGGCCATGGTATTCTCGAATTCCATCTGCTTATGATTTTCTTGCAACATCTCCATCTGGGCAGATAGTGTACTCAAGATATTGGTCCTCAGATTATCCAATAGATTCCCAATTTCCACCTTTGTGACCCCTCCACTAGATGTTTTTTTTGATCGAATCCCTTGTCTATTTCTCACAGCCCCTTGTGAACACTGGATGCACTTATCATATATAGTATCGAAATCTTCTTTCGATATATCCCATTTTCCTACTATGTTTAAAAGCTCTAAAGAGTCTTCCCTTAATGCCCAGAGAAGGATGATTTTCAAAATATCTTTGTCCATGTTACTATGTCATGACCTCTGCAATGTATATTTAAATCACTCCACACAATCTTCCATGTTTTCATCTTATTTCTGTATAAATTAAAAAATTTCTTCCTTGATATCACGAGATTTACGATAATACTGATACTTCTCCAAAAAAATGTTTTTTATGTCATCCCATGAGGAGATAGTTTTACCCCCAACGTAGCAGGGATTATCTTCAATTTCTGAGCATCAACAATATATTCGTACCCCTGGCAGACAATATCAAATTCAAAGAGGAATGTATCAAGGTCTTTAGAGGAAACCCCATGAAAATTAGGTAAAGTTTTCAAAAGGATAGGCTTCATTGGTGCATCACCTCTGATGTCCCAAATTGGGAAATCAATAGAGGAAGTTGCAGGTGCCACAAATATTCTCCAATACCCACCTGGTATTTCGACTATTTCTGCAACAGATGATTGAGGTAATTCTACCATAGAAGGTTGAGTCGGTTTCACAGCACTTCCTTGGTCTTGTGGTGACGTGAACTCCTTTAGATATTCTTCTTCCCTACTGGATTTTCTTGATTCCTCAGATCCCCTACTTACAATTTCCTCTCCTTCTACCTTCAAAAAGGGTGTTTCTTCTACTGATACCCTGTTTACTTCTTCTTCTTCCATTGAAAAGGTTTCCCCTAGTTTCGTGGATATCATTGGCTACACCGCAGATTGCCCCTGAGATTTTGTCTGAGTTCTTACCCTAATAGCGGCCCGTGAAGGTGCTTCTGATTAAGCCTTTGAGATAAGTTCTTGGATATAGGTGATCCTTCCCAAATCCTTTATTCCTTTCTTTGGGGGTCTCCTCTACACCTTTTATTCGGATCTCTGCTCATACAATTGATGAGGAGAATTTTTTTTAAATAAAAACTGCTACGATCGAGACCTGGAGCAGGGAAAGAGAAATTCCCTCCCTAGGGCGAGAGATTGGGGCTTTAACAAAAATCAAACAAACAAAGAAAATCAATGAAATCTTAAGCTCGAAACCTAGAGCATGGTAGAATTTCCCTCCCCAGGACGAGAAATTGGGCCCTAATAAATTAGCAAAAAGAAAATAAAAGAAAAATGAATAATGCTCAGGACCTAGAGTAGGGTAGCATTTCCCTCCCTAGGATGATATATTGGTTCCTAAGAAATCAATCAAAAATAAAAATAGAACAACTATGCTCAGGACCTAGAGCAGGGTAGCAATTCCCTCCCTAGGATGAGAGATTGATCCTTAGATCAATATGAATCATGTTCTTGCACCTTTATTAGCCTCCCTGGAAACATCACCAAAATTTTGGTGTCCGAGTGTGAATGATTATTCAAACCCTTTCCCACATTAATTATCAATCCGAGTGCATTGGTTATTGCAAGGCTAACGCGAAAAATATATGCAGATGACAATAGCACAATTCTATATCAATCGTGGATCCGATAAATTAAGAAAAGAAACAATTACTATAATAACAATTAAAGAATAACAGTAAATAAATTGTAAAGCTTGCAATGCATTCATAGTAATAAAGATATCATCGATTACGTCTATTGTCACAACAATTACGAAATATAAAAAATAGAAAATAGAATTAACAAACACACAGAAAGTGAGTTGCACCTAATCAGGAGAGTGGGCCCAACTCTCTGATCAGGGTTGTGATGTACTCAAAAACTCACAAAAGTAACACAAAGATAACTTGCATCAACTTAATAACAATGTTCTATTGCAAATCTCAATTCCTTACATAGCCAACCCCCGACTCACAACTTCAGAGCCCTTCTTATACAAATGTTTACAATGACTATTCCTGAAATCCAAACAACTAGTGCCTACAATTATACAATATTATAATAGAAAAAATAGATGTGAAATAAAGTAGAGAAAGGATCTGGAGTTGTTGTGATGATGCAGGGCTTCCCGAAATAGTGCTGCCAACTCATAGTTGTTCCTGGAATTACGAGTATGGTCATCTGACCACCGAATTTTCAAAAATAACTAGATTAGTAAATCACTTTAGATAATAATCCTCGTGACTTTCCTTCATTGACTAAATATTCCAAGAAGACATGTAGAGGGGTTTACCTATGAATTTTAGAACATGACTTGAATGTTAATGACGCAAATGGATAAAAAAAGTGGGTAAAAATGGAAGGAAAAGATGTATAGGTTTGGCTCCCAAAAACCTTCACCCTGGAAAAAGGAGTTCTACAACTTGCATAAAAAGGGAGAACCTCAACCTAAAAAGAGAGGTCTCAACCTATGGTGGTTTGAGGATGACCACCAACTCTAAAATGCTTAATGCAATTAACAGAAATCCTCCAAAACTGGCAAGAAGCTGAAGTCTTCTGCTAGAGGAAGTGTCCCAAATTATTTTAAGAGGGATAAGCTCAACTTGAAAAGGGAGGTCTCAACCCCGCATAGATCTTTAAAGGATGACCAACAACCAAAGGCATGCTCAGGGGCATCTTTGTCTGGGGATACAACTATGAATTTGGTATGACAGGTTGTGGCTTAGGCTCACTTAATGTAGATTTGAAAATTGTAGATGACCATCACATCCCCCTCTATCAGATACAGGGTGAGATGATGGAAACAACTCAACCGCAAGACTATTCAATACTCTATAACAAGTTCTGACATATGACTGAAATATATTCTTGGTTGTTGATGCCCATTTCCGAGAAGCGATCCATCCAAGGTGAATCTTTGCTCTTACATGAGGATTTTTTTTGAAGCATATGTTTGAAGAATGAGTGGTTTTATGATAGTGCTTACATGGATGAATATCAAAACAATGATCTTTCATATGGCAAACTTGGTCACAATGTTTCCATTTGATAATTTTCAGTTGTTGCTCTTGTGGAAGTGGAGCAGAATCTGGAACAGTTGAAGGTGAACCACCATGAAGAAACCCATTAATTTGAAATTGAATGAGATTGGAATAGTCTAGCATATGAAAGGACTCCTCTTTGTCACATCCAAGACCTTTTATGTGATTTTTATGGACAAGCTCTTCCCAAGGTCTGATGATTGGCTTGGGAAGTGCAGCTTGAATTTTGACATCTACATGCAAATATGCTCTTGTGCTAGGCATTGAATGTGAATCAACCTCAACTTTATATTCTTGTTGTTGATGGGAGTTTTTCTCAATACCAACCTATTTTTTCACTATACTATGTCAATACTTCAATCTCAACATATAAACCACCATTCATCAATTATATCATACATATAATAATATTACATGCTTTTTCACCGATGCCCATATAAGAAACAAACACAATGAGTATGTGCACAAATTCTTGCCCAACCCTATGAAAAAATATGGTAGACAATGATTCGAGATATTAAAATTGGAATTTGTAAGTAATGGTCGTGGATTCTAGCCGTATTGGCTATATGAATGCGAATAGAGATTTTATAATGGAAAATAGGAAAAGTTCAGGTATTTTCGCCCAATGGGCTATACAACTTTCCGTTCCTGCTTTATATGCACATAGTTACTACAAGAGAAAAACCAGAGGGATTTAACACTTCGACTGCCTTGATTTCGATTCCCTACATTTCCGTTAGGTTTGGCTTCATTTTACTCTGTTGGCACTCAGTCGTTCTCTCGTTTGGCTGCAGAGTTTGATGGGAGGTGATATAGTGATGGATAGATCAAACCAACACATCAATCACATCTTCTTTTTAATTCATGTCTCTGTGAAACGCCACAAATATTTGGCCAGTTTTCCTGTCCTAGTTTGTTTTATAATGTATGTCGAAGGCATATGAGCACTTTTATTGATGTACAAGCGTACACACTTCAAAATTTTCTGTGGCTTCATCATAATAGAGCAAAGATGATTACTGGTAATTCATTGAATACAATTGTTGGTAGTGCATGGCCAACTCTGACGAGAGTTTTGGTTGCACCATTTAGGCATCGTTGCTTTTCTTATTTTCATCTCCAAATTATAAATATGGACTCTGGGAAATTAGGGAACAAGGGAAAGGGGTTTAAATAAAAGGACTTTGCATCAAAAATTTGAAATTCTACACAAAGTCATATTACTGATAAACTACTAGTGGCCCATGTGGGTCTATCTCTTGCCCAATTATGTTAGGCATTTATTATATTAAAAATTCATGTATTAAAAAACAACGGTGATATGGAGCATTCAGTGTGATAGGGGGAAGTGGGTTCAGGCCCTAGCTTGATATGGAGGCACCCCAAGACTGTGAGTTGACAATGTTATACCATTTGTCGTATGGTGGTGTGCTAATGTTATGGAACGAAGGCATTATGTAATATATGTCAGGGTGATATGTAATATTTGGAACAAAGTATATGTAAAATGGGCAACCTCAGCAATTAAAAAAACTGGAGTTCTAATGGTATTAACGCTTGGTATAATTGTTTCAATATATAATAGATTTTAAATATTACTGAAGTAGCATGGTATACTAGGAGTCGAGCGATTTTTGAAGTGACGAGGTATTAACAGAGCGGGATTCAATGTAATGGAATGGACTGGGGCAGGGATTTAACGTAATGGTAGCGTAGTATACGGTGTGGAGAGGCAATAAACACAACTGATGACTGTGTGGACAGCGTGATAAAACAAATTTACAAACATGGTATTAAACGAGCAGTATGGGGAGAGATACACATTGTTAATGGCTATACTTCAACCAGCTTCAGCTCAACCGTTCAATGCAACCATTCAACATAATGTAGTATATAACCAAGACACCAAGTGTAATTCCCACGAGATGGAGTTGTGATGAATAAGTGCAGGGGGCGTGACTTATCGCGACAGACACCCAACTTGGTGCTCATGCGATGAAACGATGATTGGTGAGCAACGACACTTACTACACGTAGTAGATGGGCACACTCCAACGGACGTGATGGACATACATCACGGCTGATGACTTTGCAATGTATGCTTGGCGACCAAGCAATGATAAGAGCGACAACCAAGGTGGACGTGTGAAATGGCTAAGTGTTGGATGCTGTGGATTTATATGGTGAACCTTGGTGGTGAGCCGACGTTATGGAAAAATGTCACACTATAACCGGGGGCTTTGTGCATGGTTGATAGGCCGGCTTGTGGACACCAAGCCCCAACACAAAAGAAATTGTATGATATATATATATATAAATGGATGGTTCATTTGAAAAAAATACCATGGGACAATTGAATCAACCACTCGTTGATCATTGGACGACAAGCAGCATTAGGCAAGCAAGATCAATCCCAGCTCGAGCAGAGAGTCGAAGGTTGCAAATAAAACCGCAGCAAGAAGTGCATGTAGACCGGGTCGAGTCGGGTCACAACCATTTTGGGCATGCGCCCACACCGTGGGTAGAGCCTCATGCAACTCCATGGATCGAGTCAGGTTCCAGTCACAGACGCATGCAGTTCAACAAGCATATTCAGGTTCCAACCGATGGGCATGCATAAATAGCATGCGGGTTAGTTCGCTTTGGGCAGAGTCAGTTTTGTTGAAGGCGCGTTCAGTGTGGATGTGTGGAGTTGGTTTCTAGAAATGTGGAGGTCATGCGGTAGGATCAGGTCAGCTCAAACATGACCTGAACACGTTTTCTGAACATGTGCAGGAAGCTGACGACGTTAGTGACCCAGGTGACCTGTCTGAATGCATAATCGGGTAGAAGTATGGAAATGCCTTGGAAAGGGATATTTGGGTTCCTTGATGATTATTTTAGTTGCTGAAGAGATTTGAAGCTCAGACCAAAACACAAGTGTTGCAAGCACATTTGGCAAGAAGTGTAAGTTTCTTACACGGACTTGGAATTTCATGATTACTATTAAATTATACATTTATTGAAACATAATATCGGGCATACTCATATTCGGGAGTTTCCCCTCCCTTGTATGTATGGGCGTAGATGTAGATGTGATGTTGATGTTTAATGTTGTTATTATTTCCGCTTCATATTGATAAAGAACACTGAAGATTAATAAGTTAAGTGTTGAAGATTAGCATAGTCTACTTGCTTGAGTATTGCTAAAAACAAAAATTAAGGTAGTGTCACACCCGCTGGTTGAAAGAGTACCACAAGTGTAGGTCCGTGACAGGTGGTATCATAGCTCATTTTGGACAGGGTTTCAGGTCTGATCCCACTATATACAAAAGGTGGTTTTGAAAGTTACTTTGTTTAGGGCTTTAATTATTGAGGAGCAGGGATACAACTACAGTGTTGCAGGTGGTATTGAATCTTGATGGGTGAGTCTGTTTAGTAGAAAATGGATCTTAAAAAAATGGAAGAGAGAGTGGGAGGATTTGGAATAAGAGTGGAAGAATTGATAACATATTTTCATGAGACAACATATGCCATTCATGCATTACACATGGAAGGGATATCCAAAATGAACAAGGATGAATTCTATCGACTTAAGAAGAAGCTGGTCAATCTCAGAGTAGATATAAAGAAGGATAGAGAATAGCGAGGTAGGTTTTGAGAGAATCTTATCAAGATTATAGACCTTGAAAAGATGAAGCATAGTGACATGAAGCCCACTATGGCCAAACCAAAGGATGTTGTAGATATTATAAAATTCAAGGAAGAACTTGATGAACAAGTTGGAATGAGACCAAGTACATTAAAAACATTGATGGTGGATGATTCCCATGCCAGATGTTGTAGGTGCGACAATGATCAAGGAGGAACTTAATAAACAGGTTGAACCAGGATTGAGCATGTTGTAGGCATTGATGAGGATGGAGGACACTCATTTAGAGAGTCTTCATGGAGGTATGACTTGTGTTTCATTTGAGCATTTGGAGGATGGACCGTATGCAGGCATGAGAAAAGGGATACCCTCTTTGTTGATGCCATGGATGATCTCTCCTTGTGTGAGAATATTAGATCCACTAAACTAGCTATATATCTAAGAAACCAACAACATATCAACATATAAATAAAAACATAAAGAGAACAAGGAAAAATAATACAACATATATACGTAGTTCACCAAATTGGGCTATGTCCATGGGAAGATTGTCTTCTATTATCTCCAAAAATCTCCTACAATCTTATAAAGATAGCAACTATAAATAGCCTGATACAAATGACTGTATGAGCACAATATGAGATGTGATTGGATTTCAAAAAGGCTCCCTTGACCCTATTATATACCTAGAGATGTGGAGGAATTACTCTCACATATTGAATGTGGGATAATATAATTCTCCAAAATAACACCTCTTTATATAATAAATGGGTACAATAGTATACTATCCCATAATGAATATGGGATATAATGTGTTTCTCTTTTACATAAGATTGTATTCAACTTTTGACATAATACAAAGACATTATTACCTTCCAAGGAATATAATATATTCCAACACTACCCCTTAATAATGGCTGGGAGAAGGGCCCATCCTAACACTAAGGACGGAAGGATTCATTACTACTCCCCCTTGATGACAACTTCCCTCATCCCAAGCAAAGAACGAAGATACACATACTTTGCTTCTGTCTAGGATTTGGTGAAGATATCGGTTGCCTACTTCTTGGTAGGACAATACTCCAGAGAAATAATACCATCGGTAACAAGACCTCGAATATAATGAGAATCAAGGTCAAGAAGCTTCATTTTGGAGTGATATACCGGATTGTAAGTGTTGGCCTGTGACCACACATAACATGGAGAAGTGGTCCATATAAGGAAATCATAGGGCAGAGGTGTGAATGTTTAAGGGGAAGGCCAAGCTATTCAAGCACGGGTTGGAAGGATGCCCTGCAGTCAAAATAAAAGTTCAAGATCAAGACAAATGGACACGTTCAGAACATTACACACATGTCTGGGTTGAGTCAGGCTTATTCACAAGCTCAGGAGAGACTAGCACTACATAACACCATTTAATGCTAAGATGTCTTGAAGTTAAAATTAAACAAGATTATCATTCTTCCAAGTTCGAGTACACCAAAGGCTTGTATTCATCACGCCCAGATCCAATGGCAACTTGGAAGCACAAATTGCACGAGATTTATACCAAGGAGTGCCCCAAAAAGAAATCGCATTAATCTTCTCACCCGAAAATGGATGATTGACATTAACTACAGGAACACCCTCTTCAAAAGAGAAAAAACCGCTTAAGTGCCCCAACAAGTGGTTTCAGGTTTCGGTAAGGGACATTACGTGGTGATAGATGGAGCCCATGCCCTTTAATTTTTAAATCAGAGAAATTAGAGAAATGGTGTATTTTCCTTAAAATAAATTAAGGGTTTTGGAGGAGGTGCAAAGCGTAAAATAGGCAGTCAGGATCGAAGCACAAAATTGAAATAGAGAGATGGACCTGGAAGTTTTAACCTTTGCCTCTTAAGACTTATCTAAAACTTATATTTCTGCCAATGTGATTTGGTGGGACCCATCCAACCTTACTACATTTTCAAATCACATGCAAACCTTTGTTTTCGCCTTTCCCTTACCTTTTCGCCTTTTCACACTTCCCGACATTCAAGTGCCCGCATATCGCACTGCGCAAATCTTACCATTTACCCTCTGCTGCTAACACATAAATCTTGTGATTTTCAATGCGCGGGTGGTCCCACCTCCCTCCTGCCACGTCACTCCCCGCACTTCGCACTTTGGCGAATTTAACATTTACCTCCGCAGTTATCCTTTAAAACTTGCGATTCACAATTTGCGATCAGGCCCCACTGCATCGCACATTGCACTTCGGCAGTTTTAACATGATCCATTTGCATTTATCTTGTAAAACTTGTGACGTGCGGTATGCAGGCCAGGTCCATGTCATCTTTCCACGTCACTACCACATCATCAATAGCCCTCATGTAGCCTTTTTTTCCCATTTCAGTGTTACTGAGTCCCGCTAAATCCACTTCCGGTTCTGCCATCCTGCCTTAGCTTCGCTCCATGTCAATGCATCTGACAAATCATAATCTATTTCACCCCACCTCCACCTTCTAAAGGTTAATTCCAGGGGGGGTCTGAAATGGAAGATTTCTAATACCACCTAGGGTGCTACGTGGCAACTTGTAGTGATTTCGCAACCCCCCCCTCCAATATCGCAAACCATCCACGCCCCCCTCCGAAATCCAGTGTCTAGTTTGAAATTCAAAACACAACATGGGATTTTGGGCAGAACATGCAATTATAGTTTATTCGATTTTCTCAGGAAACCTCCACTAAAGAGCCAAGCATGTTCAGTACGACTGGCCACTTCAAAACAGATTAATTGGAAATCATAAGACTAAGGGAGTGGAGGGATTCAAAAAGCAGGTGGAATTAGCGAAAGATGGACTGCCCACCTGTTCACGGCCACTCCTCGACATACCATTTGAAGGCTCCCATAATTGGCCTCCTATGGTCAACTTTGTCTTTTATTTTTACTATTAGATATTGATGTTTTGCTAGTGAAATCTCAATTTCACCCATTCCTATTTTAATTCTCTCAGTACAGAAGTAATTGCTTGAAGTACGCTCTAGAAGTTAGGTAGGATATTTTTATTTCATAGATATGGGTCGATCATAAATTATTACAATAGTAAACCATAAAGGATAACTGTATATGTAGGGAGTTCTAAGATGAAAGAAGGGTTCTGGAATTTTGAAGAATTTTTGTTGTAGTTTTGTATGATTGTGCTCCCTATTCTCTGAGATACATATTTGGGAGAGTTGTTTAAACTTAATATAATATAGAGCTGTTATTTGGATTCCAGATGGAGAAATGAGTAGTATGTTTATGTTTCCTTCTGCTATTAATAATCTCCTTTTTATGTGTAATCATATTTCATGCTTCTTTGATGGTTCGTGTAATGTAGCTGTCGGTAGTCTACAATTTTATTCATGATTTCATGTCTGTATAACATTCAGATTTTAACGCTCATGTATTAAGCTTGCTGAACTCCCTTAATTCCTGCTCCACGAACCTCGGTTGTTGTCCATTTCTCATTCATATACGCTTCCTCTGAGTTCACAAGGGGACAGATTCTTAAATCTCTTAACCCTGTCTCTTTTGGGTTCCTTCTTCGTTCTTTCTCAACACCTCTGCATATTTTTAAAGCTTCTGCTCATTGTTTTATACTTGGCCCATTTAAAATACATCAAGCCTCACAACCTCCTGAGCCCTTTCACAGTATAGGGAATTGACATGAATCGACTCCAAGGTCTTCTCCATCCTTGAACCACCAAAACCATTATTCTCTTGACCCATATTCTGTCAAAGGAATTTATACAATTGTCCACATTTAACCTCTGATTTTAAGATGTCCTAGGCACTGGTCTTTTGCAACTCAAGGTTGTCTCTAGGAGCTACAACATCTTTTTGGCACCATTTCTGGGGAATACGAATGAAGAAAATTTTTCCCTGGGATACGAAATTATCTTCACCCTTCAATTAGGTGAGAAAAAAGGGTTGAGAGTTTCATATTCCTCACCTTGGCAACTCCACTATAAAATATTCCTAATCAGAAGCAATCTTGGCTTTCACTAGGCCTCACACCAGATTGAGATCCACCATCTACCTCCACCTGTAAATCAGATGGCTATGTCGAGTTTCCTCTTGAACAATTATGCCCCCTTGACCCTCCCTCAGCCTCTAAATGATATGCCAAAATATTATTTAAAGCTCCTGCCTTGGTTCAACGGGGAAGATAGTACTTCTGCGCAGATACATATTGAAAAATTTTGCGCCTTTGCTGAGAATGTAAATGTAGAGCACTTAGATGTGGTGTTAAGGTTTTTTGTCCAATATTTGGATGGAGAAGCCCATAAATGGTTCAAGTCTCTAGTTGACCACACAGTCCACACCTAGGAAGAAATGGAAAATTTCTTCACTTTGAAATGGGGAGAAAAGAGGGACCATGGCTATGTTCTCACTGAGTTCAAAGCTCTTAAGAAGAGGCACAATGAGGATGTAACATCATTTATAAAGAGGTTCAATAAGCTCTATAATAATCTCCCTACCGAGATAAAGCCTCCCCAAGTAGTTGCTAAGGTGGTCTTCACTGGATCTTTCGAGCCATATTTTGTGTTCACCTTAAGAGAAAGAAGATCCACATCTCTGGATCAGATCCAGACTGATGCATTGGAGGTAGAAGAAAATTTTTATTCTACTAGTAAGTTCAAGGGGAATACATAACATGAAGCTAAAAGAAATAAGGGGGAGGAGGCTTCTACCTCAAATCAGGAGAGGGAGTCACAAGAGTATAGACTTGAAGAAATGAACAAGATGATCATAAACCTCTCAAATAAGTTGGTTAAGCTTGAATCAGAGGCCAAGAGTTCCCCTCCTCGTTCCAACCAAATTATTCCTAACCGGGGGTTTAATCCTCAATCTTCGAGGCCCCCTCTGCAACTGTAATATCCCAAAATGGGAAAGCACAGCACAGCCTGTTGGAATAATTATCTCTTCAAAAATTGGTGCACTAAAATGAGCTTGTAGCTCTTGTATCCTTAAACCAGTGGATCTAATGTCTAAATCTGAAAGGAGAGCAAAAACAAATCAAAATAGGTGAGGTAAATAGACCTCCCACCACCTATTATGGCTGAAAAACACACAAAGAATGGGGCTACAGTCATGCACAACAATACTGCTTCAAAAATAACGTAGTTCCACTAAGTTAAAGTAGGAGATCAATATGGAAGCTCCAAAACTAGATGTACATCAGTAAAAAAGATCTATAATGTGGCCCATACAATGTACAAGAGAAAAATAAAAGAATTACATGAAGAAACCCTCAATATTGAGGTGTTGCAACAACATAATGAGACTGTAAAGCTTTACAACATTATTTTATGGGTTGAAGTTGTTGTATATTAAATTTCATATCTGGAACAGATATGTGTACAAAATATTAGATCTATATCAGATCTGTACACTAGATGAGTTCCTCTACAGATTCCCCTTGGGGTTTTGAGCAAAACATGAGAGTATAGGAGTAGATCTGAGATCTAGAATTATAGATCTGCAGCAATATTCAGGAATTCTGCAGTAAATAGAATCATAAGTAAATCAGATCTGAGACAAACATGGATTGTATGGCAAATCCATGGATCACCACAGTGAAAGGGAGAATCCTATCACCGAAGATCTCTCCTCCAAAATGCAGTCAAAACACCCTACAATTGAATACTTGCAAATAATGCAGTTATGGAAGGAAAACTGTGCAGTAGCCTCTAGCACTGGTTTGGCCTGATGCCAAGATCTGAAAATGTAGCTCCAAAGATCCAAAATCCTCTTGCCAATGGGATATAAGACTTCCCCACTCAAAAGAGCCTCTAGATTTTCCTAGATCTGAGTAGATCTATCTTCCACTTGCTGCAGCTTACAAAGACAACCAAATCCTCAACAATATCTGAGTTGTAGTTGGAATATGGAGCTTGGTCAACTGCCGAATAGTGGACAAGATGTAACAAGACTCCTCCAAGAGCTACTCTAGGAAAGAGGTGGGATTCCCGACCAGGAACACCCAAGTGCTAAAAAACAGTATTCTAAGCTAAACAACTAGAGAATGAGGGATGTCTAAATAGACAATACCTTCAACAATATCAAATTATCAACCCCCTCCTTGGTGTCCTCCTATTTCTTTTATAATGTGGAAATCTTGCCAAACCCTAAACCATCTTGATGAATTAGCTTCATTCACATGAGTGGCCTCCAACATGGACTGTGTTGTGCCTCTAGGAGATACATTGCATCTAGACAACGCTGTTGATTTGGTCCTGTTGACCTAGTCAATTGATCCAGCCGCTTTCCCACTTAAGGGTGTTTATGAAAATAGCTCAAATTTTGCTTTGTTCACATTGAGCATTGATTTATTTTGTTGTTTAGTAGTTTTATTGATCCTCCTTCACAATTTTATTCATGAGACAGGAAAGTAAAACAAAATTGTATATTCCCATTAGCTTGGGCTAATTGGGAATATTACAGTCCTCCCCTCCAAAATGTTTCTTGTCCTCAAGAAACTGATAGGTTGGGTGCTGCAAAAATTCTCCTTCCCCTTTGGTGACACCATCAAGGATCCAGCTCTCTGCATAAGCTGAGTGTTCACCAATCCATCCCCCCATGACTTGCCCCAATAATGTTCTCATGAGAGGCAAACAACTCATCTCACAAGGAAGCAATAAATCACCTGAAACAATCATGGTTTGCCCAATGCCCTCCCTGAAATATAGAACATAAAGTACAAGGAGTCTAGTCATCCCATAGGGAACATGTATGCCTTCCATCTTTCGTCCATCCATCCCCATGAAAAGTACAAGTATATCATCAACATAGGGGATCAAAACAATGTACAAACAGATAGAAATGTGTGCACATGGAGGTGGATCATAATCCCACTTGTGGAACCAGCACAGATCATCCCCTGCCTGCATCAAATCAAGATGTGGTAAGTGGTCCTCCCACCACTTACTTGCAACCCATACCATCTCACCATAGCTGAAAGTGTGAGATATGTTTGGTGCCTTTGGGAAGCACCCATTGTTACACCATTTTTTTTGGTCATCTAATTCATTATCATTAGATGAACCCAAGTACACCATGTAAGACCAATTTTACTCTAAGTAAAATTGCTTTCACCATATAAAAGAACATTTATCTATATTTCCTGGTCATATTTAACCCAAAACAAGGAAATTAATTAAATAAATCATTATTTATTTAAGTATTTCCTAGGAATAAGTTATTCAAATCATTATTTAAATAATATTCCTAGTTAAATTTGACTAAATCATTTTTTAAATAATTAAATAAATCATTATTCATTTAATTATATTCCCATCATGTCCCTAAAATAATAAATAAATAATTTATTTATTTATTGTTTATAAATAAAGGAATTGACCCAAGTCAAAAGACCTTTTCCCTCCAACAAATATAATAAAATATTCCTAAAGGGTGATTCTAGAATTTGATTAATAATATTTTATTCATGCATCGAGTTCTAGAACACCCCAATATTTTGTTATAAATAGAAGGGTTTTCCCCATTCATTAGTCACCTTCATTGCATTAGATCACACTGGATCTATTCTTGGTCACCATTTTCCATTTTTTCTTTGTGAGCTCCCATTGAGTTCTATGTTTGTCAGGGTTTTCTACCACAATAAGAGAGAGGAATTTTAGATCTGAAACGCTGAGGACTTTCAAGAACCCATCCCATTGAGGAGAACCGGAAAACAACTTTCTTGTTTTCCTCTCAGGTGCCCCATTATTTAATATAATATAAAACATTCTTTTAAACACATTGTTCTTGTCTTGTCTATTGGATGCATGGAGCCATATTATATTTTATCTGCTTAATGTATTTTGTGCTTAGATCTGAATTTGTGCAGCAAACTTAAAGATATTTTGCAGCCATAATCGATGTTAGGGCTATTTTTTATGCATAGCTAAAGTGATCTTTACTTAAGGAAAGATTCATACTAACACCCATCATGATGAAAAATCTCCCTTATTCTCCCAAGGGAGTCGCCCAATTCAGAAATTTTTGGGACCCAATATTGACCATGAGGCTTACAAAATATATTACTCCTCCTTGGAGTCATGGCCTGCAAAAACATGGTGTAAAAATGCATGAAGTCAGAATATAAAATACATGTACTAAGAGCATGCTCTTCACCAATAATTATCCTCCTATCAATGGAGTGGTGTATAGATCTACTCTCTTCTTCGAGGGAAGGAAGAGATGACTGATTTAACTCTCCCTTAGAATCATGTTGCTGCTCCAACTCTACAAGGGCCATGCATCTTTGACAATGCTAATATATTTCTCTTTCAAAGCCCTCCCAATAATAGCTCCTCAATATGATATTGTTGAGCTTCATAGAATAGGTGTGGTTGAAATGGAACTCTTCATAAGCCCTCTGTAGAAGCTTCTCCTTGATATTGGAGGCTCTAGACAAGAAGATCCTACCATGATTATAGATAACTCCATCAAGGGTTGAATAGCTCCCTTCATGCAACCAGTCATCAAGAATCATGCAAGTATGAAGATCGTTGGAATATTCCACCAAAAATTGGGAATTCCAATAGGGATCTAATGTGCCCAACAATGACAGTGTTGATAGTGTGTCATCTGAAGTGTCTGCCATGTTTTGGTTCTCCTCCCATACCAAAGGTACAAGGTGGAAGGTTGCCAGTCCTTCCTTGCTGCTTTCTTTGCTCATGCACATGCTCTAAAGAAGATGAAAGTTCTTGGAAGTTAGCCTCCCATGGAAGGTTGCCATCTATCCAAAAACTCCTTGTTTTTTCCAAAGTATGCATGTGTGACCACCATCTCTCATCATGTATGGAAGAGGATCCTCTAAACAAGCTTGTCTTGAAATTCAAGGATTGCCTTCCTTGCTTCATGATAGTGTCATTATTCATATTTGCATCATCTTCTCTCAGCGCAGTGTGGGATGAGAGAATGGATAGTGATGTTAAGGGAAAAATGATTCCCATCTCCTTGTACTTTCCCCATACTCTCAACGCTAAAGAAGGGTCTCCTAATGCTCCCTCCCTCCTTGGATCTATGAGGGGCATCAATGCATGAAACATCTTCCATCAAATCTGAATCAGGTGGTCTCCTAGGTGGTATACCACAAGATAATGATGTCTCATGGCTCATTCCCATATGAACAATAGATGGGAACATAATATGACTGCTTCCACTATGCAAATCCATATCTAATTGTTGTGTGGAAGTATCATGATAAGGAGAAGTTGGAGCAACTCCCCCATCTTCTCTTTCATTACCCACCTTCTACAAGATTTCATAGTCTAAGGTGTTTCCTTGTTTTGTCTCTTTTTCTATCATCATAGACACATGCTGCTCATCTTCTCCATGTATAGGAATTCTTGGGGCCTTCTTGCAAAGATACAAGAGCCCTCTTAGTGGAAGCAGTAACTTCAGCTCCATCTCTCAATGAAAAGAGATCTCCTCTTGCTGTCACAGCGCTGGAGGAACCTTCCAGTTCTTCTTCTTCATTCTCCTCATCAATGGAGTATTCCTCATCAATAAGAGATCCTTTCTCTTGATCTCTCCTTGAAAAAGGAACAACCATGTATTCTCCTTGAGAAGGATTCTCTTGTTGAAGTGGGGCCTTTGCCCTTGGAAAATCATGTGGCAGATCTTCAACCCTTTCATCAATGTTCAAAAATGGAGTTACCTCCATGGACATTTCCATCTCATGCAAAGGTTCTGATTCCTTGGGCTTAGTTTTCTTAGCCAAATAATTTTCCGATGGCATAGAATCAAATCTCTTCACTATCCTCCTAGTGAACTTTACATAAGTAGAGATATTTATACCTTTCAATGAAGAAAACTCAAACAACCACCAGGCATATCCTTTACCTTGGAGGTGCAGCGCTGCTACTCTTATAGCTTCTTCTTCAGAGACTTGATGCAGCTGAAAGTCTGTGTCCATCTTCTCTACCCAAGACTTGGCTGAGCTCTCAGGTGACCCATCAAAAGTAGGTAGGAAAGTTCTACCCAAGGTGTGATACATGCACCCTCTTCTCCTCATAGTTCTACTGGATCTTCTTTCTTCTTTGAGTTGAAAAAAATCTGGAAATATTAGATGCTCTCTGAACCTTTTATACTGAGATTTATATTCCCGAAGATAGTCACCAAGATTCTCCTCCTTTGGTGTCTCTCCCCTTTATTCTCCTCTTGCAAGGAATGTAGGCATGCTACAATGTTGTAGATCAGATTGTGTAGCTGAGTGCTCACACACATAAGATGAAGTAGTGGGGATCCTTTGATGTGAAAATATCCTTGAGGGATCTGCATGTCTTTCCCTCCTCATTCCCCATATTTCTTCCTTCATCTCATGCATAGCTTGAGAAAGAGTGTTAGAAAACTCTTCCTTTTTAATCCTTCCAGATAAAGGGGTTTCACCCTTCTTCTCTTTATCCTTTGTGTAATATTTCTTCTATATTATTCTTTGGTACCTCTCCTCTCTGTTAGTGAGAGGTTCTTCTCCTTCTGGAGACATATTGGCTTTGGAAGAAAAGCACAGGTTGTTGCTTTGATACCCCTGTAATATCCCAAAATGGGAAAGCACAACAAAGCCTGCTGGAATAACGCTCTCTACACAAATTGGTGCACTGAAATGTGTTTTCAGCTCCTGAATCCCTTAGATCAGTGGATCTAATGTATAAATCCAAAAGGATAGCAAAAAAATCAAAATAGGTGAGGTAAACAGACCTCCCACCACCTAGTATCGCTGAAAAACACCCAAAGAATGGGGCTGCAGTCATGCACAATAATACTACTTCAGAAATAACGTAGTTCCACTGAGTTAAAGTAGGAGATCAATATGGAAGTTCCAAAATTACATTTACATCAGTAAAAGAGATCTATAATGTGGCCCATACAATGTACAAGAGAAAAATGGAAGAATTACATGAAGAAACCCTCAAGATTGAGGTGCTGCAACAACATGATGAGACTGCAAAGCTTTACAGTGTTATTTTATGAGCTGAAGCTATTGTATATTACATTTTAGATCTAGAACAAATCTTTGTACAAAATATTAGATCTATATCAGATCTATACACTAGATGAGTTCCTCTACAGATTCCCCTTGGGGTTTTGAGAAAAACATGAGAGTATAGGAGTAGATCTGAGATCTAGAATTACAGATCTGTAGCAATATTCAAGATTTCTGCAGTAAATAGAATCATAAGTGAATCAGATCTGAAACAAACATGGATTGGATGGCCAATCCATGGATCACCATAGTGAAAGGGAGAATCCTATCACCAGAGATCTCTCCTCCAAAATGGAGTCAAAACACCCTGCAATTGAATACTTGAAAATAACACAGTTATGGAAGGAAAAATGCATAGTAGTCTCTAGCACTGGTTTGGCCTGATGCCAAGATCTGAAAATGCAGCTCCAAAGATCCAGAATCCTCTTTCCAATGGGATAGAAGACTTCCCCACTCAAAAGAGCCTCTAGATTTTCCTAGATCTGAGTAGATCTAGCTTCCACTTGCTGCAGCTTAAAAATACAACCAAATACTCAACAAGATCTAATTTGTAGTTGGAAGATGGAGCTTGGCCAACTGCCGGATAGTGGACAAGATGTAACAAGACTCCTCCAAGAGCTGCTCTAGGAAGGAGGTAGGATTCCCGACCAGGAACACCCAAGTGCTAAACAACACTATTCTAGGCTAAACAGCTAGAGAATGAGGGATGTCTAAACAAACAATACCTTCAGCAATATCAAATGCTCAACCCCCTCCTTGGTGTCCTCCTCTTTCTTTTATAATGTGGAAATCTTGCCAAACCATAAACCATCTTGATGAATTAGCTTCATTCACATGAGTGGCCTCCAACATGGACTGCATTGTGCCTCTAGAAGATACATTGCATCTAGACAACGCTATTTATTTGGTCCTATTGACCTAGTCAATTGATCTAGCCTCTTTCCCACTTAAGGGTGTTTATGAAAATAGCTCATATTTTTCTTTGTTCACGTTGAGCATTGATTTATTTTGTTGTTTAGGAGTTTTATTGATCCTCCTAAACAATTTTATTCATGAGACAGGAATGTAGAACAAAATTGTATATTCCCATTAGCTTGGGCTGATTGGAAATATTACAGCAACTATTGCAATAGGCCAAGGAAGTCATAAACAGCTAAGAAGATAAATTCTTCGCCCACTCTAGTGATGAGGAGGGTGAACCCATCCTGAGAGGGGAACAAGAAGAAGATGAATTCCCTCTAGAGGATCAAGATATTAATAGTTACTGTAGACAGGTCATGGATTTCATACAGGCTCAACTCAACAAGAAGTATGACCGCATTTCCTCCATAAAGAGAACCCGATGGCAAGAACAAAATGAAGAGTAGATATTAAGAGAACGAACCCCTCCTAGTCTTGCTAGTAAAGGGAAGAAGATGTTAGAGGAGTCAGCCCCTCATAAGGCCACTGCATCCACTTTCACAAAGCAAGAAGCTCATCCTCTGAAGGATAAGAAGCCTGCATCTACACCCTTGAAACCACATGACCCTCCTAAAGAGCAGTTTGAAGAAGCCATTACAGAAAAAGGGTCCACACCCTTCAATCTCCAAGAAGAACAACCCATGGTGGTTTTTGAACCGAATGTAGAAAACTAGCTTCTAGCCTATTTCGAAGAAGAGGGAGGTGAGCTTACCCTCCATGAAGAAGGGGAAGAGCTGGAGTGTTTCCCAAAGGACAACAATAAAAGTCAAGAGCAGTCTAGTGGTACAGAAATAGATAAATCAGAGCTTAATGGTCTAGATTGACAAGAGCATCTTCAACCACTAGTGTTGTATTCATATATTGAACACCAATCAAGTGTGCCCAATGAAAGCCAAGAAATATTGCCAAAAGAATACCAATCAGGTTTGTTGATTGAAGACCACCCAAATATTATTTCTGAGTGTGAATAAGATCATAAAAGTGCTTCATCATTAAGTTCTTCTTGGGATGTTAAGGAGGAAACACAACATATTGTTATTAGTCATGATCCTTTACCCGAGATGATTGATAGTTTGCAGCCCCCCGCAAGCCTCTATATGACAAAGGAAATGATGAAGAGCACACAAAACAATTGAATATAATGGAAAAGGAGAAGAAACAAGAGTCATCTTTGTTGTTTGCAAACAATCAGCGACAACACAGAAGCAAAGCGGAAGTTTGGAATGAGGTTTTTTTTCTTGTTACAAATCCTCCAAAAAAATTCATGTTGCATGTTTACCATGATCCTTTGGTTAGTATGTTGCAGCCATCAGTGAAGGAAGAAATTTCCAGGTTCATTAATGGAGATATGAAATTCAGTGGAAGAAATAAGTTGCCACGTTTTAAACCCGTCTCTCTACCTACAGGAATGGGATGCCAATTTCAGTTAAGCACTCATTTGCTTGACTGGTTACATTGGAAGTCTGATTATTATTTGATGGGATAATTTTTTATCACACTAGGTGTAGTTACGAGTGCCAATAAGATCAATACTATGAGCATATTTCAAGTTTAGTTTCAGATTTCTTTGCAGTTTTCAGTTCAAGTGTGTTTCAATTTCCAGTTTCAGCATAGTTTAGATTTCAACATTCAAAACTTTCAAGGTGCAACAGTGATTTCTGTTTCATACAGTTGGCAGTGCACAACTCAGTTGCAGTTTCAATTCAGGCTTACAGTGTGCATTTGTGACTCCATGAGCCCAATAAAGCACAGGCATTCAAGGTATGTAGGTTCTCAACGCACTTGGAACAACACGTTGTCCCCAGATGGAGCCAATGTTGGCCTGTGACCGCACATAACATGGTGAAGTGGTCCATATAAGGAAATCACATGGCAAAGGCGTGAATGTTTAAGGGGAAGGCCAAACTATTGAAGCACGGTCCGGAAGGACACCCCGCAGTCAAAAGAACAGTTCAAGAGCCAGACCAATTGACACGTTCAGAACATTGCACATAGGTCTGGTTCGATTCGGGCTTATTTGCAAGCTCAAGAGAGACTAGCACTAAAAAACATTGTTTAATGCTAAGATGTCTTGAAGTTAAAATTAAAAAAGATTATCATTCTTCCAAGTTAGAGTACAAAGAAGGCTCGTATTCATCGTGCCTAGATCCAATGACAACCCAGAAGCACAAATTGCATGATATTTATACCAAGGAGTGCCCCCACAAGCAGCCTCGTTAAATCCGCTCACCCGCAAATTGACGGTTGACATTAACTTCAGGAACACCCTCTTTGAATTAAAAAAAACCACTTAAGTGGCCCCGCAACTGGTTTCAGGTTTAAATAAGGGAAATTACGTGGTGATAGCTGGAGCCCGCGCCCTTTACTTTTTAAATCAGAGAAAGCAAAGAAATGGCATATTTTCCTTAAAAGAACTTAAGGGTTTTGGAGGAGGCGTAAAGGGGAAAATAGGCGGTCAGGATCAAAACACAGAGTTGAAGCAGAGATATGGACAATGGAGATTAAATCACACAGCGGCTCCCCGTAAGTTTTAACCTTTACCTCTTAAGACTTATCCAAAACTTATATTTTCACCGATGCGATTTGGTGGGACCCATCCAACCTTACCGCATTACCAAATCGCACGAAAATCTTTGTTTTCGCCTTTCCCTTACCTTTTCTCCTTTTCACACTTCCCGATGTTTAAGTACCCATATATCACACTTCGAAAATCTTACCGTTTACCCTCCACCGCTAATACATAAATCTTGCGATTTGCGATGCAGAAGCGGTCCCACCTCCATCCTACCATGTCACTCCTTCTCGCACTTCGCACTTCGGTGAATTTAACATTTACCTCCCCAGTTATCCTTTAAAACTTGCGATTCTTGATTTGCAATCGGGCCCCACCACATCGCACATCACACTTCGGTGGTTTTAACATGAAACCTTTGCATTTATCTTGTAAAACTTGCGATGTGCAGTATGCGGCCCAGGTCCATGTCATCTTGCCATGCCACTACCACATCATCAATATCCCTCCTGTGGCATTTTTTGCCCATTTCAGTGTTAATGAGTCTCGTTAAATCCACTCCTGCTTCCACCATCCTGCCTTCAGCGCCACTCCACGTCAATGCATATGACAGCTCATAATATATTTCACACCACCTCCACCTTCGGAAGGTTAATGCCAGAGGGGTTCTGAAATGGCTGGCTTTTAATACCGCCTTCGGTGCTACGTGGAAGCTTGTAGTGATTTAGAACCCCCCCCCTGTCCAATACAGCAAACCATCCATGCCCCCCTCCGAAATCTGGTTTTTCATTTGCAATTCAAAACACAGCATGGGCTTTTGGGTGGAACATGCATTTGCAGTTTATTCAGTTTGCGCAGGAAACCTCCGCTAAAGAGCCAGACATGTGCAGTACAACTGGACACTTCACAATAGATTAAGTGGAGATCATAAGATTGAGGGAGTGGAGGCATTAAAAAATCAGGTGGAATTAAGTAATGGAAGACACACTGTGCACCTATTCACAGCCACTCCTTGCCATACCGTTTGAAATCTCCCATAATTGGCCTCCTCTGGTCAACTTTGTCTTTTCTTTTAACTATTAGATACTGATGTTTTGTTGGTCAAATCTCAATTTCACCCATTCCTATTTTAATTCTCTCAGTACATAAGTAATTGCTCGATGTATGCTCTAGAAGTGATCCAGGTGGATATTGGTGGCCACCCGCCTATTCCACTTGGGGCCCCACCATTGTCTCTTTCAGTTTTTTTCACAACTTACTATTTTTAGCAGTTTTTCGGGTCCTAAACTTCTGGAGCCATTTTGAGGCCCCAAATGGAGATAATGTGCCGAAGTTATGTCTCGGGAAGTTGAAACACCAATTTACCCAAAAGGGGCCCGTATTTTTTGTGCTTCATCTCCTAGGGTTAGGTTTTTGGACGTTTAGATTTCTCCATTGTTTCTCCATAATAAATAGCCCCTTAAGCCTCATTGTAACACAGTGCAGAGATCTGTAGCTACCACATCTCTTATCAGAGATTCGCTACCAACACCCTAGCTATTTTATTTCCATCATGTTTGTAAGCATATTTTTGTGATTTGATATTAATGAAATGAAGCCTTATTTCCACTGTATTTCTGTGTTTATGGTTATTTTTGTATTATGTTACATTCCTACATAAATCTAGATTAGTGGTATCAGAGCGGTCTGCTTTTTCTCGATCCTTCTTTGCATTTCCCCAACGAGGTCGGGGTATAAGGAGTTAGGGCTCGATATGGTGGAACCTTTGCAAGATCAGCCTCGCAAACCCCGACGGATGCCCATGGGGGACGAAAAGAAAGATGAGGGGGCAGGAGATCCTATCAAAATATTGGTCAAGGAGGCCCTTGAAAAACAAAGGAATGCGATGATGGATAACTTTGCCCAAATCCTTCAACGACTGCCCACCGGTGGCGCATCTGCATCCAGTAGCCACTTTGGAGGCGCGACTCCCTTTAAGGTACAAGTAAACTTTGACATTCCCATATTTGAGGGTCAAATGAATGCAGATGTTGTAGATAGATGGTTGAATCTATTAGAAGGATATTTCTCAGTTCATGACTTTTCCAACCGGGAGAAGATTATTTTTGCACTCCTCAAAGCTACCTCCCATATCAAGGACTAGTGGGAAACCTATTGTGAGAAAAAGGACGAGACAAAACCCTCTCTGTTCTTAGCCGTACCCACTTGGAATTCTTTCCGAGATGCCATCAAGGAACAATACTATCCAGTGGGGAGCTATGAGGACAAGTACATACAATGGACCACACTGCGGCAACAAAGGGATCAAGATGTGCATGAGCTAACGAATCTGTTCCATACCCCGTGCACAAAGTTGGGTATCAAAGATTCGCAGAAACATTTGGTGCTAAAGTATCGCGGCTTGTCTCCAGACAAATACATTCAAGAGGAAATGTAGTTCCCACATCTCTCGCTTGGCACGACATACGGCTATGCCGCCACAAGATCAAGCGCAAATTCAAACAGTAGTTGTGCCAAGACTTTGGATCTGCGAATAAAAAGCAAGGGAAAGGTGCCCCCAAACCGCAGAACAAAGGACAAAGCCAAGGCATGGCGGCCCAAGACAACCTGCCAAAGACACAAGCAAAGAACAACACCGTGAAGCCAAAGAAGGACATGGGAAAGTGGTGTGAGTTCCATAAGAGCTCCACTCACAACACAAGTGAGTGTCGGGCCAAGCAGTCGCTAGTGGCCGAGATGAGGGCTTTTGAATCAAATGCATGCTCCAACTCTGAATTAGAACCTGACAAGGGGAATGAAAAATGGAAACAGGTTATTGATGCGGAGCCCAATGCCACTGTTTCCACTACGAAGATCTAGAAGGAGGAACAAGAAGATCTAGAGGAGGCAGAGCATCTCTTCCACTCCCAGATGTGGGTAAATGGTTTTTCGCTACGGTTCATTGTCAACAATGGGAGCAAAAGAACCTCATTTCAGCAGATGTCGTGAAGCGGTTGGGCTTGCCGACCACAGTGCACCCACAACCATACACCATCGGGTGGCTTCATCAAGGACGAGATCTCCGCGTCAGCCAGCAATGTCACCTTCCCTATAGCATCAAGCCCTTCACAGATGAGGTATTGTGTGACATTGCTCCTATTGATGTTTCTAATGTATTATTAGGCCAACCATACTTGTGGAAGCGACATGCTGTGTATGAGTCCCGGCCTTAAGCTGTTATTGTTACTTTGGGAAATAAATTGTACAAAATACCAGAGGTACCACTGCCTCCCACCATCTCTTTGGTTACTACAAAACAATGAAATAAAATCATTTCCCAAACCAGGAAATTTTTTTTTCATGATGATCCACACCCATGGAAAGAAGAAGACTGTGACCACGACCTCCAGACATGGCTCCTCTGCATGACAACAACAAATGGAAAAGGTTGTGGAGGAGTACGGGGACATCTTCACCTCTCCCACAGGGGTGCCTCTACACTGTCGAGTCAATCACCCCATTGACCTGACCCTAGGTGCGCCGCTACCCAATGGAACGATCTATAGGCACTCTTTTCTGGAGAATGATGAAATCAAGAGGCAGATTCAGGAGCTACTGCAGAAAGGTCACATCCAGCCAAGTTCATCACCCTGTGGGAGCCCGATTGTGTCGGTACAGAAGAAGGATGGGACTTGGAGACTCTGTATTGACTATTGGGCATTGAACAATATTATAGAAAAACAATCAAGAGCCCCTTTAAAATCCAAAAAGCATAAAGACCTTATAGAAAAACAATCAAGAGCCCCTTGAAAAAAATATACAAAAAAAACTACACAACAAAGTTAAGGTTATGAGAAAAAAAATTGAAATATGTAGAATCATGCCCAGATCTGAAGAGGATCCTAATGGCTACCAGATAGAAAGTAAATATACAAAAAAATGAGTTCCCAGACAATAAAAAATGAAGATACACATTGATGGTTAAATTCAAAGAAGATGTTAGATCATAGTAATCATGGCTCTGATACCATGTGAGAATATTAGATCTACTAGACTAGCTATCTATATAAGAAACCAACAACATATCAACATATAAATAAGAACATAAAAAGAACAAGGAAAAAGAATACAACAGATATATGTGGTTCACCCAATTGGGCTACAAATAACTACAAATAACCCGATACAAATGATAGTATGAGCACAAGATGAGATGTGATTGGATTTCAAAAAGACTCCCTTGACCCTATTATATACCCATATATGTGGAGGAATTACTCTCACATATCGAATGTGGGATAATATAATTCTCCAAAATAACACCTCTTTATATAATAAATGGGTACAAGAGTATACTATGCCATAATGAATATGAGATATAATGTGTTTCTCTTTTACATAAGATTGTATTCAACTTCTGACATAATACAAAGACATTATTACCTTCCAAGGAATATAATATATTACAACACCTTGGATGACTATGATGAGA
Organism: Pinus albicaulis; assembly: GCA_034641835.2. Classification (NCBI taxonomy): domain Eukaryota; kingdom Viridiplantae; phylum Streptophyta; class Pinopsida; order Pinales; family Pinaceae; genus Pinus; species Pinus albicaulis. The sequence goes on from CM076582.1 coordinate 80,412,642, forward strand.
CCTTGTACATTGGAGAAACAAGGAGCATTCTTTGTTGCAGAACTTGTTAGGAAAATTTTTGAGCTCATGTTAGAAGGTTCAAATGCCTGCGACAAGCGTGGAACTTCATGATCTTTGGGATGGATGGGTCATGCTTAGCAACATGGATAATTGGCCAGGTGCCCGACATGACTCATGGATTGCTTGGAGGTAGGGCACACTATTTGGGTAGACTTCTTCATGGCTGAAAACCAAGAAAGAACTCTTGGTGGACCTTTAGTGAGGGAGGAGGCTTTTAAGGAAGGACTCATGATGATGATGGTAGAAGTGACCGAGGGAAATTTACCTATATGATGATGACTAGAGTTGAGTTGAGTCCACTCTTGATGGACCCATGGATAACCAAAGTCATGGATATTGACATGAGGGCATGGCTTGAAATTATGTGGAGACATTATGCAGGTGCACTTACAAAGATTCCACTTATGAGCATCATGGAGGAGTGTCAAAGAAGGATGTTGAGCAGGATGGAGTCGTTGGTGCTACATGGAGACCTTTTTCGGTGGACTGATGGGGACATTGTTCACTTTGAGCAACAAGACCTTGGTTGGATGAGAAGCCTATGAGGATATTCATATGACTTGCACGACAGGAAGAACTTGTGATGGAACTCATAGCCAAGATAAGTATACTTGCCAACGCTTTAGATATGATGATGCATGGGAGTTCATGATGAGTTGCATTCATTGGAGGCTTCACATTATGTTGATCTTACAATATCTTGTTCATTGAGGAGCCGAGATTACAATTGGTCTTGATTTTGATGCATTATGGGATGTATACCTTTAAGCACATTATGGGATGTGTTTGTGAGGAGTGGCTTGATGGAGATGATCGAGCCAGGACACTTTGGCGTTTGATAGTGATGCGATGTTGGAGATGCTTTGGTGAGGTACTCTTAGACATGGGTTGAGTCTTCTTGACTTAAATACCCACCTAGATAGACTTGGTGGATTTAATATTGCACATGGATGATGAGGAGGCAAGGTTGAACCTTCTCCTTTGATAGACTTGATGGAGTGCATATCGCAGGGATGAAACATTACTTCATGGACCTAGATGTGGCACATTGAGCATTGGATTGTAGAGAGGATGTTCTTGATTGATTTGAGGAGCACCTTTCACATGTCGATGGTGATGCTTGATAATTGTGACTATATTTTAACAACACATGGATATTAGCATCATGGGCAACACATTTCAGATATATATGGCTTTCCATTGTTGAAATGCAACAAGATGATGGAGCTTAGTGAAATGAAGTCGCCTTCACTAAGTGGGCCCGCAGGCTATTTTTGGCGCAAAGTCTATTTTTAGACTATGTCTATTTTTAGATATATGGAGCATGGTCTAGGAGTTGCAGTATGCTATTCTTGGATGATTGGTCGAGTTGGTAAAAATATATGGACCTCTATTTTTAGACATACAGGTCGAAGTCTATTTTTAGACTGCCTGTCTAAAAATAGGTCAGTCAAAGATTATTAGCCCTTAATAATATTTGGACTCTAAACTTCGGTTTATTCTCAGCGCACTTCGCTGAGCCACTGATGTACCCATGCATTCCGATGTATGGATTAATTATTCCTGGGGGGTTTGGTGAGCTCATGCATGGTTGACTTCGCTAGGACTCGCTGCGTGAGCTTGGGTGGAGTCAAGGAGACAGCTTGGTGGAGTTGTGTTCGTTTAACTTAGTTAACTAGTCAGGATTATTTAACTAGCTAATCAACTAGTAATGAGTGGAGTGAATTAAATATTATTTAATTCACTACTATTAAACTACATTCAACTCAAGAACACATCGCCACCATGCTGCATGGACAAACAGCTGGAGACCAAAGGGAGTGAGGTAATGAAAAAGAGTTTGCTATTAGTTGCGACAACAGTTGTGCATGAGATTTGCACAAGCATTGGAGGAGATTGCCAATGATGATTGCGCAGTTGGAGCCAGTGAGATTCGAACTTGGATCTCTCATTAGACCAGCCTTGATTGCGCAATAGAGGCAGGTAATTAGTGGATGAGTTTTGAACCTGTGACTTGTTCAAAACCAAGCTAGTTTGTGTGTAACTTTTGGAGACAGTACTGAGTACTTGTGAGGAGTATTTTACTGAGATTGTTACATGTTTCTCTTCTATTATAATATACAAATAGCTAGGGGTTTTCAGCTATAAGCTTTCCCCATTACATATTGTGTTTATGTGCGCATGCGACTGTTTCTATTTCCGCAAATTGATGATTGATTGTAGAAGAGGTTATGTGTTATACATGAATTCGAATTAATGTATGATCAGGATAATCTCAGTGGATAGATCTTCATTATTCATCAAATTTCTACATGCTTGATGGACATCATGTTGTAGATGAGATGGATATTACTTCATGGACCTGGACATGTCTTATTTTACACTTTGATGGGATGGATTCTTGATCGAGTTGATGATGTGACAAGATGCAGGAGGAACAACAAACACATGGCACGAGGATGTGCATTCTCATGATGAGAACGTATGGTGGGATTGGCCATCTAATTAGTTCAAGTCATGGGGTCTGGAAGTGTGCATATTTATTCTGGATACATAGAAAATTATGTTATGTTGAGTTGTGTTGGAGTACCTTGATGCAAATATTAACACAAAATTTATGATATATAATGGGTCGACACAATATATGTTTCAGCAGCATGTTTTTCCCACAATGGAGTAGCATGAGGAGATTGCAATAGATGTGTTAATGATCATGAATTGATGAGATATTTCCCATGGATAAAAAGACATGAACTTTGATGGTTTATGCGACGATATGTTGCGATGATGATGATAGCGTTTTCGAGGATGACAACCTTATTTTAAGTGGGGGAGTATGTAATGCCCACGAGACAGAGTTGCGATGACCAAGTGCAGTGAGTGTGCCTTATCGTGACGGACACCGAACTTTGCGGTCATGCGACGAAACGATGGTTGGCAAGTGGTGAAACTTACTATGCATAGTGGACAGGTGCACTCCAATGAACATGATGGAGGGACAACACGGTTGGTGACTTTGTGATGTATGCTTGGTGACCAAGCAACGGCTAAGACAGATGTGCGAAATGGATAAGTCTTGGACGTGGTGAATTTATATGGAGAACCTTATTGGTGAGCTGACGTTATGGAAAAAAATCACACCATAACGAGGGGCTTTGTGGATGGTTGATAAGTTGGCTTGTGTAAACCAAGCCCCAACGCAAAGGCAAGTGTATGATATACATATACACGGACGGTTCATTTGAAAAAAAAACATGGGAAAATTGAATCAACCACTCATTGATCATTGGACAACGAGAAGCCTTAGGCAAGCTAGAGTAATCGCAACTTGAGTGGAGGGTTGAAGGTTGGGAACAAAACCACAACAAGAAGTGCATGCAGACCGGGTCGAGTCGGGTTGCAGCCGTTCTTAGCATGCGCCCACATCGCAAGCAGAGCCTCGTGCAGCTCCGTTGCTTGAGTTAGTTTCCAACTGCAAATGCATGCAGTTTAGTGGGAAAAATCGGGTTCCAGTCAATGGACGTGTAGAAACAGCGTGCGAGTCGGGTCACTTCAAGCAGAGTCGAGTTTGTTGAAGGCACGTTTAGTGAAGACGTGTAGAGTCAGGTACCAGAGCTACGAAGGTCGTGTGACAAGATCAGGTCGGGTTGAACACAACCCAAGCGTGTTTTCTGAATGCATGCAAGAAGCTGAGAGCGTCACTGACCCTGGTGACCCGTCTAAAAGAAAAAATCAGGCAAAAGTCTGGAAATGCCTTGGAAAGGGATTATTGGGTTCATTAATGATTATTTGGGTTTTTTGAGAGCTTTGAATCTCAAACAAAAACACAAGTGCCGCAAGCACATTTGGCGAGAAGTGTAAGTGGCTTACACATGCTTGGCATTTTATGATTACTGTAAAATTATACATTTCTTGAAACATAATATCAAGAAGACTCATATTCAGGAGTTTCCCCTTCCTTGTATGTATGGGCGTACATGTGGATGTGATGTTGATGTTTAATGTTGTTATTATGCTACTGCATATTGATAAAGAACACTGAAGGTTAATAAACTAAGTATTGAATATTAGCGTAGTCTACTTGCTTGAGTATTGCTAAAAAGAAAAAGTAAGGTAGCATTGTACCACTACAAGTGGTTGAAAGAGTACCACAAGTGTAGGGTCGTGACACCAAGGGAAGCAACAAAGCAACGTCAATAATCAAGAGAACCACAATAATATATAATACATAATCATAGTCATAGACTACATTCTTAAAGACAATAAATGTTTCAACCCTCAAAATTTCATTGAAAATACCATTCATGTGCAGAGAATCACCAATGTTCAGAGTCAATTTGTCGCTCAGTCTCTTCTATTCATTAGTCTCATAGTCCTGAGGTCAAGAGTGCAAGCAACAAACTGCCAAAAACGAGAGGTTCAGTCCTTCGATGAGAGGATGACGAATTTGTGCTGGTAGAAGGCAAAAGTGTCACGCTGCAAAAAAATGAAAAACATGGGCAGGAGGGAAAGGGCAGGAAGGGAGCCAAAAATAGTGGTTGAGACTTGAGCTCTAATACCATGTTAGACACACACATGGAGAAGATAACAAAAATAGGTGATGCAGGAGCATCAGACCACCATTAATCATAAATGAAATTCAACGCTGCAGAAGGAGAACGTGGACAACCATTTGTGAATGGGGCCTGATTTCCATGAAATAGAACTAAAATAATGGAATTGATAAGTCTCTAGAAGATTTGATTTATTGTAATTATCTGCCATGTAATCAAACATAGATATTTCAGGGGTTAGTTGAGCGATTGTGGGAGAAACTCGTGGATCTTAGATGATCCACTTGCTTGTAATTTCATTATAAATGTGAACCTGTGTTGTATGAGAGGGAGGAGCAATGTAGCTTGAGGGCGAAATTTGTGATTCTAGCTAGAGTGGCCTTAGCCTGTATTCGAGCTTGGAAAATAATGGAAAATGTGTGTTTTTAAGTATCCAGGAATCATCTAGATCTTGCAATATCTGTGTGTGATTTTATTTTTATTTCTCAATATATATATATATATATATGCACATTATTTTTATTAGTTGATATGCCGTGTGAGTATGAGTGATGAATGAAGTTCCTATGAACTTCGCGTAGGTAAAGTATGGAAAAACAGGAGTATTGAGACACGATTATGTTGATAAGTAACAAGATGTATGCAGGAGATAGACGGATGAGTGCATATCACCATCAACAAGTTTGATGTTTATGCGTTAAGGACTTCACAAGTTAAACAAAATATCCGACGATGCGATGAAGAGAAGAGCCACGTGTCAGCATAGCGCTTCAGCACATATCGCATGCGATATAGGATAACGTTAATGGAGGAGAGGTAAATCCTTGAAATGCCGAAGTGCGATAAGACATGGATGTTGCGATGCGACATCGTCATCGCAACTTCGCATCGACATATTTATTGTTTATGGTGAGAGGTGTTTGTTATATGTTGCGACATGCGATGTCGTAAACTCTTCGATTTGTGATGTGTGTATATTGTTGGAAAGCCGAAATTATGGTATGCAAAGTTTTAAAAACTCTGATATTGCAATCCACTGTGAGTAAAAGGAGTTTATGTGGGCCCATAACCCACAGGCCCATGGTATATTATGTTAAAATGCAGTTTCATGCTACATCAAGTGGTATCAGAGTAGGGAAATATTTCTTGCAAGTGAGTTTTGTGTGCAAAAGAAGAAGGTAAAACTATGTTGAATATTGGTGAGTGTGTGGTCTTTATAATTTGTGCAAGTAACAGCTGAAGAAGGTGAGAAGATGTGCAACAGCCTAGAGCCAAGAGTGCTCAAATGGTTCCAGAGGAGAGAACCAGAGAGATGCCGAAAGACTGAGCTCAGAGGAGAGAAGCTTAGTGAGGTATCGTGTAGTAGGGAGGACTTGCTACTACAGAGGTTTTGTTGCAGCTCATGGAAAGATCACAAAGGAAATTCCATTGGGGATGTGGGTAGAATTGCTAAAGAAGAGGATTTGGTACTGACAGCAAGTAGCAGACTTGTTACAGAGATGAAGAAGGCATATGACCAGGAAGTCATAATATTTTTGTACATTGGGAGTCTGATGCAGGAGCATCAGACCACCATTAATCATAAATGAAATTCAATGCTTGGGAAGGAGAACATAGACAATTGTTTGTGAATGGGGGCTAATTTCCATGAAATAGAACTAAAATTATGGAATCAATAAGTCTCTAGAAGATTTTATTTATTGTAATTATCTGCCATGTAATCAAACAAATAAATTTCAGGGGTTAGTTGAGTGATTGTGGGAGAAACTCGTGGATCTTAAATGATCCAATCGCTTGTAATTTCTTTATAGATGTGCATCTGTGTTGTATGAGAGGGAGGAGCAATGTAGCCTGAGGGAAAAATTTGTGATTCCGGCCAGAGTGGCCTTAGCCAATATTCGAGCTCGAAAAATAATGGAAATGGTGTGTTTTTAAGTATCCAGGAATCATCTAGATCTTGCAGTATTTGTGTGTGATTTTATTTTAATTTCGCAATATATATATGCACATTATTTTTGTTAGTTGATATGTTGTGTGAGTATGAGTGATGAATGGATTTCCTATGAACTTCGCGTAGATAAAGTATGATAGAACATGAGTATTGAGACATGATTATGTTGATAAGTAACAAGTTGTATGCGGGAGATAGACGGATGAACGCATATTGCCACTGGCAAGTTTGATGTTTATGCGTTAAGGACTTCACAAGTTAAACAAAATATTCTATGATGCGATGAAGAGAAGAGCCACATGTCAACATAGCGCTCCAACGCATATCGCATGCGATACATGATAATATTAATGGAGGAGAGGTAAATCCTTTAAATGCCGAAGTGTAATAAGACGTGGATGTTGCGATGTTACAATGTGACATTGTCATCGCAACTTTGCATCAGCATATTTATTGTTTACGGTGAGAAGTGATTGTTATATGTTGCGACATGCGATGTCGTAAACTCTTTGATCTGCGATGTATGTATAATGTTGGAAAGCCGAAATTATGGTCTGCAAAGTTTTATAAACTCCAATATTGCAATCCGCTGCTTGTTAAAGGAGTTTATGTGGGCCCATAACCCACAGGTCCACAGTATATTATGTAAAATGCAGTTTCATGCTGCATCAATAGGGTAAAACCTTGAATGCATTTACACATTTATACACTACAAGTATTGCTAAAAAAAAAAGTAAGGTATACACTTATACACATTTATACAATTCCTTGTGACCCTTGGTCTTCACATACCAAGTGGTCTCTTGAACTCCCTTTGACTGTTTACATTCCATACCAACCCTTAGAGGATTAGGTGTCCAACACTTGAGTGCCCACTCTAGAGACTTTTAATAAACTCACTATGAAAAAACTATAAATACATGAAAAAATGTATTTCTTTCAAATAAAACACATTTTTTCGTGTTTCTAGCTTATTTCATTGCGGTTATGAAAAATATATAGAGTAGATAACCATCAGAATATGAGTAGACTTATAAGGGGCTAGATAAAAAAAACTATCTTGTTCACCTAGCTTCTTTATAATTTGTTCAATCCCTTTATAAAAGTAATTTTAATTAAACCACAACTTCATAAAATCTTCGTACCTAATTTTATTAGCATTTTACAACTCTATTTAGCTTTGAAAGTGAACCATACCTCCTTTTCTACAAGATGGATTTTAGCTAGTAACACGACTTTTTAATATTCAAATATTTTAACAATATTAAAATCATCATAAACAAAATTGTGAAACTCTTAATAAATTTCATTCCATGGTAACTAATTCAACAATCACTAAAAAGACTCCATTCAGTCACTAATTCAACAAGCACTAAAAAGGTTTCATTCAACCATCACTAAAGAGTTTATATTTCCTCAACATCATTGGTGAAAGCATAGATGTTGTTGGCAAACCCTAATACCTTGCAAAGTGAATGAAGTTTGGTCCAAACAAAAAAACATATTTAGAGACCATCTCGACCTTAAAAAATGAAAAATAAAATTTAATTTAAAAATTAAAGTATAAATACATTACCTATGTTATGACTAAATTGAAAATAAACGAAAATAAAAAGGTGTACCATTTTAATATCAAACTTTCGTATTAAACATAGAACCTTTCAAACTTCCATGGTTGTTAGGATCAAATATTTCACGGAGAAACATTAGTTGAGAATCGATAGGAATTGTTTCCTTCACTTCATCTTTATCACTAAACTCATCTAGCATTCTACAAGGATTTGCAATATTTGGGATTTTTATGCCAAAAACTGGTGTTATAGAGTGATGGGTCTTTAGTATATTCAGAACGGATCTTAGCATATTCAAAGGCCCATTAGGTATTTCATCGCGATAAAGAAAGGGAAGGAAGAGTGAGCCCTACAACTCCACATAGCAAAAAGATGGCAGGAGAGGCGGGCAGGTCAAAGGTTTGTTCAAGCTAGGACCAAGCATGGATTTGTGGACAAAAGCCTTCAAAGTGTCATTTTTCTCATTGTTCTTAATATTTTACCGTGAAACACCAGGCATGGTAATATTTTCCATGAGCAAGCATGTATTGTGGACAAAAGCCTTCAAAGTGTCCTTTTTCTCATTGTTCTTAATATTTTACCATGAAACACCAGGCATGGTAATATTTTCCATGAGCAAGCATGGATTTGTGGACAAAAGCCTTCAAAGTGTCCTTTTTCTCATTGTTCTTAATATTTTACCATGAAACACCAGGCATGGTAATATTTTCCATGAAACACCGGGTTATGTCAGTTTTGCCTAAAAATTTATCTGAAAATATTATATCTTGATTTTGTTCCCTGCTACTGTAAAATTAGGCTCTCAAATCAATAAAATATTTAAAGAAGTGCTCAATAGTTATGAGAAGAACTAGGCACCTACATAAAAGCCATCATTATTAGTTAAGCCCGTGATTTACTTGATCAGATCTCAGAGATGAGAGAAGTACCTGAATTTTTAACTTCTACGAGAAGTTCATCCATTTACAATGTTAAGAAAAACTCACACCATATAAATTTACTGGGGAAAGTTAAAACAATAGCAAGAATGAAATTCTGAATTAACAACAATAAAAAACAGTAAAGATTTAAATTTTAATATTTAGAAATCCTTGTATTCAATCTTTTTAATCTCTAAAAGGGCCTCGAAAGAGTAAATAGTGGTACTAAAATTTAAAATCCAGACTCAGCAGCTATACCCTAATTAATATAAGAACAATATCGGCTTTTGCTAGATTGCAAGCGCTCTCCATACCTTTTCATATGGAAATGCAATTCGGTTTTACAGTCCTCTAAGGAGATTTTATTATCCAATATGAATGAATATTGTGAGAGTTAATTTCACTCACTCTTCACAAATATTAAAACGCTGGCGATATGATAATGGCGATAACCTGCATGCCTGCATATATCGAAATAAAGAATTCTCATCCAATTGTTAGAGATGGTTTTCTCATAATGATGACTATTGATTATTAATAGTTGTGGTGTCAGCCATAGTAGTTGGAATGGTCGTTCATGGCAGTATAGTGATCGGTTGATGCACTGCCTTGGGAATAAACAGCAGAGGAAGATGGCATCATTGAAGCTTGATGAGAGGATTGGCCGGGTGGCTGGTGGTGCATGGCTGCTGCCTCTGAGCGAAATTTGTATCTCATGATCTCTGCTCTCACTGAGTTGAGCTCTGACTGTAGGGACTGTGCTTGTTGTTGCAGTGAGGATATGGCTCCCATACATCCATACACTGGATCTCTCAGGCGAACGTTGGCTTCATAAACCAGGCTGTTCGCTGCATCTGCTCGCTGGCTCTCGGGGACTTCCTGTTCAAGCCCAAACCAATAAAAAAATCAAACATTACATAAAAATGAAAACGACACTCATTATAACAATATTTTTCATCATCATATGATATCATACACTCATTATAACAATATTTTTCATCATCATATCATATCATTTTTGAGTGAACATTCTTTCATTAAGTCTAACTAAATCTAAATATAAATGAAAATGACACTCATTATAACAATATTTTACATCATCATATCATATCATTGTTGAGCTAAGACTCTCTCACTAACCTAAATAACTAAGATATGTACATCTTAACAATCTCTTAACCCATTTAAAAATAAAAAAGAAATTCTCAGAATTAACTCTAAGGAGAATACTCTCACACTAACCTTAACTAAACTTGGGTAGAGATAACAATCATTCCATGGAACCAACCCAAATAACCCAATTGATTAAGATATCTAAACCTAGGTAGAGAGCTAACCATCATTATGTGAAATCAACCTAAAACCAACCTAAATAACACAATTGACTAAGATATGTACACCTTAACAATTTCTAAATCCATTTATAAATAAAAAAGGAAATTCTCATAATTAACTCCATGACTAAACCATTATTTTGATAATAAATTAATTATCACCATAAAAAAATTTCATTTAAAAATGCCACTACGTTATTACGAAGTGAAGAGAAGTTACAGTTATATGCCAACATCCTTGATAGGAGCTTAGTGAAGAAGCAGAATGCCCCTCCTCTAATCTTATGTGTAAAGCTAATCTGCCAAAATTTAAATTTAGATTATTGCTACACCAACTACTAACACTTACCTATCAAAAATTAAACTTCAATCATCATTACAATGACTGCAACTAAATAGATACCCATCAACACCAAAAACCATCCTATTACCCATCCTCTTACAAGCTGTATGTCCTGATATATCCTTAAGCTTTGGAACCTTTAGGAGATAGAGGCATATTAGAGTTAGGTCTAAATTGGAGCCCTTAGGTGATCAGAGGCTTATTAGAGCGAGGTTTAGGTTAGAGCCCTTAGAAGATAAGAGGCATATTAGAGCTAGGTTTAGATTGGTATCTTGTGCAATAAAACTTGTTGATGTTTGCAGTTATATCAAAATTTATATGTAGTAGTAAATTTCTAAACTGGTAATTAGGATCTTGAGAATGGAAATTACAGATTCCATAGAAATACGATGATTATTCCAACAAAATTAAACAAACTCTTACAAAGAGATTAGAGGTATATTAGAACCCTTACTAGGTTTAGATGGGTATCTTGGTGCAATAAAATTAAACCAAACCCTTACCAGGAGCATCTTGGACACGTTGCTTGCACCGAAAACCTTGTGAACAGACGCGAATTTTTGAGGCTCGTGAGGGGAAAAGTATGGCGAGAATGGGCATTCCTGAGCACAGCGCCTCCTCAGGAGCTTGCAGGCAGCGCATGGAGTGATGGTGTTTAAAGTCCCCGGGGGGCCAAGGATTTGCCTGCGCCCCATGCGATCTGCATCTGCTAATTGGTTAAAACTCGCTCTCCTGGAAAAGCTCTCAAAGTTTTCCCTGAACCAACAAATTCACACAATGAATAAGCCAATTTCAATCGTTTCTAATCAAATAACAAAATCTTAAAAACCCAAAAACACTGAGACCATTGTTGAAATCTCAGATTAATGATAAATTTAAAACCCAAAAGCACTGAGATCATTGTTGAAATCTCAGATTTCTCGATTAGGATGGAAAAATGATACGAGGCCAAGTTGAATCAAGCTTAAATTTAAAACCCAAAAGCACTGAGATCATTGTTGAAATCTCAGATTTCTCGATTAGGATGGAAAAATGATACGAGGCCAAGTTGAATCAAGCTTTGATGCGCTTTGATGCTCTTTGAGATAGTTTAATTCTCCCAAAAACCACTCTTATCTTTGACTTTTTAATGAAATTAAAAATTTATAATATGTTAAACATATATTGATAATTATTATTTCCATATACCTTTCTCTGGACATTCAAACATGCTCACGCTTGAGTTCTGGGCTGGATCAGTTCTCCTGCCATTGCAATAATGGTGATAAAATTCAGTCCAATAAACATGAAACAAATTTAATTTCAAATTTTCTATGAACGTTTTAGCAGCACAACTCATAGGGATCGACCTAGGGAGCAATAGAGGTTAATGGACTGCAAATCCTTATAGAAATCAGGACCAACCAAGCAAGAAACCAGGGCCAACCCCTTAGTTTCTGGGGCTATGATCAATCCAATAAAGTGATAACGTCTTATCAACTCTTTCTCTGCAAACATAAAAAAAATAATTAGATTTGTGTCTAGAAAGGATCTGATCTGTTGTTTTTAATGAGAAATCGATATTGGAACTCAGAGAGACCGACTCGCAAAAAACGACAAGGTCACTAAAGACATGATAGACACTTAGGAATTACTGTGCATTAGCCGTTGGAGGGACAAATAAATAAAATCCAGGGAAGAATCGGGTACATACCTCCATTAATACATAGATCCGCTACAGTAACAGTTGCTGAACATTCTATTTGTCCATGGGAAAAATTAAACAGCAGCAGGGGAAACCCTAGGAATTCATTCATACGATCTGTTGTGCTCTGAGAGAATGAGTTGTTGCGGGTCCCCCAATTTCTGTACTTGGCTTGATATTCAAGTAATGAGTGTTTGTTGCAGGCGCAGAAAGAAAAGACTAGACTTCCCTGCCACTTCTTTCAATCCTTAAAGCAAGCTAATCTCAACCTTCCTTTTCTTGCTTCTTCTTCTCCTCCTCCGCCTGTCAATTCTGTGATATCACCCAATTTATTTACACACGAAATATAAATATAAATATCCCGTCCCCTAGCCCACCCGTGACTCGAACCCAATGTGGGCCATGGCCATGATATCACCACCTGCACGTTTTCCTTGGGGAGTTGTGCGCCTCAAGCATTCGGACCCGCCATTAATCCCTCCTCCTCCTCCTTCCCCCCCTTCTGAACTTTGCAGGAGCCCAATTCCCTACTTGTATCAATCAATGCAAAGGGGATGGATGGATACCTGATTACCAATAGTTGGGCACTAAGTAATATTGTGCGGGATGAGCTGTTGCAGATCAGTGTACGAGGTAGGGGAAATTCTTTTTATATATAAATGATGACGACTCATTGGTCGACTAACATCAACAATAATGTTGTAATGGTAAGTGGAGTCCGGAACCTGGAAGCCAAATGGGTGGTGGTTTGAACTTTGACTGAGAGCTCTAGTACTGCAATGGCCGCCTCACAGCTCATTCTTGACTGCACTGCCTGCTTTGGCAATGACAGAGGGGAGTTAAAGAAATGGGGCAAAAAAATTAAACGCACCTGCTTTCTTGTTTGACCCTTGATTGCAGCCGAGGACGTCGGACCGCGGTTCTCTCCTTGCCAACACCCTCTGCACGTTACCAGCCTTTTGGCCTCCGATTCCCAAAGCCCACCCTGGGCTCTATTTTTTTCTACCCTCTCGCTTGCATTCATGGCCACATCCATGCATTAAAGCCAACTCACAGAAGCAACATGCATTAAACCCAACTCAGAGAAGCAAAGATTTAATAGTTATTGTATTGCTTGATTGTCTTGGGTAAAGGAGTGGCACGATGTTAATTTCGTGGTGCCCTTGGAGTGCAAGCCTGGACTTTAATTGGGTGCAAAAATATATTGGATAGCTTGACGTGCAATGCCCATCTATCATTTTTAAATAGTCAACCTAATTTTCTCAGCTCATCTATACGCCATATTAAATGGTACGGTCAACAGAAGAAATTGATTATCACAGAAAGCTATTTTTCCAATGAATTTTTTTTTATTCACTAGAAATTCGATTTAGATGTAAAACCGTTTAAAGTTATTTTAATTTGATTTATAACAAATAAAACAGTTGTTAACAATGCGTACATGAAGGTTATTAGATATTTGACTTATAAATGACGTAATACTGTTCAAAGTTATTTTAATTTGATTTATAAGAAATAAAACAGGGTTTATAAATGATGTTCAGCAGCTTGCTTGATATATAACTATTAGTAAATTTTTGGAGACTACAATATGTCCTCATTTTCCGGCAGCCTTGGTCACAAGAAAGGGGATTTTAACTTGGGGTTTTTTTTGAGTTACAACAACTTCACATTTTTGGGATTAACCAATACTCCAAGACACTTATAAATGAACAGCTACTTAGATGTTCTTGATAAAAATAAATTATAAAGTTTTGGGTGTTTTGTTAAAAAAGAAAATTATAAAGTTTTTAGTGTTTGTTAAAAAAGAAAATTATAAATTTTTTAGTGTTCGCCAAAAAAGAAAATTATAAAAATTTTGGTGTTGTCTAATTATTATAGGTTTTGAAAATTTTGATTTGAATTCTGTAAAATAAATTTTGGTTACATTATTTTTTTGTTAGTATTTTGAATAAATAAATGAATTAAAAATTTGGGCACTTGGATTGTAGAGAGTTTATAGCTCAAACTTACGATTCCAATAAATTTTGGTCAAATTTTAAATAAATTCAATCTAAAAACATATAGACTATAACCAAAATTAATCACTTCATAGATAAAACCTAAAAACATATAGACTATGACCAAAATTAATTACTTCATAGATAAAAAAATATATATATATATATCATATCAAAAATTAGTGTAAATCAAACTAATTTAATTTTCTAATAAATTTAATAACTTAAATATTGTAATAACTAACCAGAAAAATAATAAAAATTTGATTTCCAATTATAATTTTATTAATTAATAAAATTAAACAAAAAAATATTTGTTTTAAAATAATTTAAAATATAAAAAAGTTATTTAAAAATAATTTAAATTTAAATGAGTTAAACAAATTTTGTTGAGTTAAAAATTTTAAATAATATTTATATTTATATTTATAATCAACTTATTACCCATAAATAATTATTAAAATAATTTAAATCAAATCAATTAAATAATAGCATATAAACCAAGAATATATTCAACTTATTCCTTTCTATTATCACTAAGTCAAATATAAGTCAAATTTCCAGATATGTAATCAACATGGTATTTGCCTAGGAAAATGTTTTGTGAACCTAGGTAGCAAAAAGGTTCAAATCCCAAAGCATATAGCTGGTGATATCTCATTCATTAGTTTGGTTTGGATCTGATACTGGTATTAGTCAATTTTTGGATCTCGTATCTGAGTGTAATAGTCAATATCTTGAAAGGTACTCTTTGGATATATTAAATTTGCTTTAAAAAATGTGAACTCTAATGAAGGAAGAATTGAGATATGGATTGTTTAAATTTTTCTTGGGAGAAGAAATTCTCAGCTATATAGATATAAAGTTTTATTTTAAGAAACACAAATTTAAATTATTTTTATAATATTTAATAAGTTATATAAATAAAATAATTTACAACTCCCAATAACAAATGCCTAGAAGACAAGGTACTAGATACTTCTAAGGTACTTTCTGATATAAATCTAACATGGCAAATCGCAATATTAAATATTTGGAAGACAAGATAGTGTTTAAATAAATATGGACTATGAATGTACTTTCCTCTTGTGAGGGATTTTAAGGGCAATTCAGATCTCTACCTCAATATTTAGATTTTAAGGCATGGTGCAGTTGTTTGACATTATCTAAGCAAGATCGTTCGAGTCAGGTACTTTTTACGGGGTGCAAGATTGGATATAGATTTACTAAGGTACGTCTTATGCCCAAGACAAATTTATACATATACCTTATGCTCAAAAGGAAATTTTTAATACTTAAATATTATTTTGATATGTTTTATTTTCTTTGGTGATTAATTTTTAGGTGGTCAATGATACAAGCTTGTTAAAAAAGAGAATATATATATATATATATATATATATTTTAAAATATATATATAATATATATATATATATTATTATTATATATATATATATTTTAAATAATTTAATGGTAAAGTTTTATGGTAAGATCATATATTAATTAAACGGAATTGTAATTTTTTATTAAATTTGAGGGGGAATTGATATACAATATTGTATTTTAATTTTCAACTTACTTTTTTTTTATGGGATAACAATGATGAGAGACCTTACAAGCCCTATGTGACTTGGAGTAGCTTCTATGACCAATGTAATAATAAGATTGAGTTTAAGGAAGGTGGAAGTGTAGGATGGGGTCTCTCATTGTTGTTCTGACCCTATGTGTCTTGGACTAGCCTCCATGAATAATGCAATAGAATGATTGAGTTTAAGGAAGGTGGAAGTGTATGATTGGGGCTCTGATTTCTGTTCTAACCCATCCCAGCTCTATATTATGCAATGAATCCTTAATTTGATGTTGATAGTGGAAATTATGGAAATAAATAATATGTGTATATTAGTTTAGGGCCAAGGGCGAAGGATGAATTATTATTGCTTGGAGTGGAAGGCACTCAACTTGATATGGTATAGGCTCCATTGACAAGATTGGTCATGGTATTCTAATCTTGAAACACCTAGTTATTTCTCTTATCCTTTCGTATTTTCTCCTCAATTATATTCTACCTCTTTATCCTAGTCCTCTTACTACTTAATGTTCTTGAAAGAGTAAATTGGGAGTACCTTAGTCAACAATTGAGCTTGTAGTGAAATTTAGCCCTATTGAGAAAAATTTTGTCTCTCTATTTGTAGTGGTACCATTGTTACACCTTTCCCCTTGGATTTTAAGAGTAGCAAATATATGTCATATCTATGTCTTTCCCTCCTCATAGATGTTCCTTTCATTTCTACTTTGGAAACTAAATATGGAAACACTCAATAGAGATCAATACCATGAAATTGGTAAAAACTTATCTTGTAGAAAGTCTAAAACTATCATCCAAAACTTCTCCCAAAAATATTTACGTTGTATCAATAGACTAGAGAAGGATGTTAATTCAACAACTAATATTTCCATTCTAGATTCTATGCTCAAGTCAAAAAAGAAATAACCCAAATGAAGACTCAGATTAGGCAAATGAGGAAAATGATTTCCAAAGAAAAAAATCAAGAAGAATTTCTAAGACCAGAATTTCTAGGACCAATTCTACATCTTAGCTTCTCATGAACCAGGGATACCAAGGTATTTAGGCTAATAAAATGTATTGGATGAGCAAAGTTTTCATTGCCCAAATAATAGTGGAAAAATACCTCCAACAATAAGCCATCTTCTACAAACTAAATTTATTATATTATAAGTTTGAAACATGATAGTAATATTGTAGCCGTAAAGTAGTGAAAATAATGATATAGCAACTCAAAAGAATTTCCCTCGTTAGAAAGAACTTGTTCCTTCTAAGACTCTAGTAAACCATTTAATTTTATACACCAGCCAACTTTAAAATAAATTATAGTATTTTACGTATACATAAAATTATTTTTCTTCCTTTTATATATATAATTCCAAAAAATAATAATTTTTTTTGAAAATTTTTATTGTAAATATTTTTTAACCTTATGTAATCCTATTTTCCATCTAGCAAATAATCCTATTTTCCATGTAACAAATCAATCAAACATAGCCGTACGAAAAACATAGTTATACCATTTTTGTATGATATAAATCAAGTAAAATTTTATATTTAAACATATTTATAATGTAAAAAGGGACCCATATATCTTATTTTATAATATATCAAAATACTATTTACAAGTTTCATATAAGTTAATATCAGTATCTTACTTTTATAAAAAGGTACATGGATGTCACACCGAAAGGTAATATGGTACGTAGATCTCATGCCTAAAGTACTTTTTGTTTCACTATTATGTTTGAGAAAAAAATAAAAAATAATGATTACTTCATTTATACTTAAGAGCAATGACCATGCGCATTGGCTTATCTTCTTAGAAATAATGCGAGGATCTTATGATTAAGGATAGAAGGTATAATGCACTCCTCATATGATTAAAGATACAAGGCATTGTTTGGACACTGCAATGTTGTGATTTAATTTGATGGAGGAATTTTATGATTAAGGATACTAGGTATAATGGATGGATCTTATATTAAAAATTAATATAAAGTTTGGTTGGAATCTTATATTAAAAATATAAATTTTTGTTCAGATTTTTAATTTGATGTAGTTTTTGGGGTTTTGGTTAAATGGTGATGAGGTGAGTTGTTATAGCACTCATTATGTATTTAGACACGTTGATGAAAATGAAGTTAAAAAAAAAAGGAGAAAAAAGAAAGATACTACCAAACTTACAAAAAAAAAATCTGATGCATATGTCAATATTGTTTAAATATTTAATTTTAATTTAATAAATTATAACATTTTTTAAATTTAATGTGATTCCAAAAAAGTAGGGGAGATGTAGTGGTGTAAAATAATGATTCCATAATTATATTTAAATTTAATTAATAAGCACATAAAAAATTAATATTTGCGATAAACTTACAATATAACAAGATTCATAACCATGTATATTCACCTCATTTTACCATGGATATTATTAAATTATAAATAGGTTTTGTTAAGCTTCATAACCATGTATATTCACCTCATTTTACCATGGATATTCACTTATAAAAAGGTTTTGTTAGAATACCATGGGCCAATACCAGGACCTATGATCAATACCAAATACTCATAAACCATAACTCATTTCAAAATCAAAATATTTTTTTCATTTTTTATTTTATCATGGATATTCACCCATTTTACCATGGATATTAACTTATAAATAGGCTTTGTTATAATACCATGAGCGAATACCACTAGGACCTATCATCAATACCAAATTCTCATAAACCATAACTCATTTCAAAATTAAAAAAAATTATAAATATTTAATTTAATTTTTCTTTTATAACCATTTTAAAATTAAATTTAAAAGAAAAAAGATATTGGGGAGATTTGTAATGTATCTAAACATTTTGAATTGGCCAAATTATATAAAACTAAAAACATAAAATAGCATAAATTTATTTTTATTAATAAATTTACGAGCTATGTTGGTAGCACAATTGGGCCTCGTCAGCAAGGCACAACAAGGCAACCTTGGATCAAACCTCACTGAGGGGTGGTTGTGCCCTGCGCTACCCGGAGGAGACGTGGTATAAACTCCAGTTAGTAAAAAGGCTCGTGCGCGATCCTGGTTATTAATAAATTTACCATCAATATTTTACATTTTAGATAAAAGAAAATCATAATATACACATCACATTAAAATACATAACATATAAATAGTACTTATAAATTAACATCCATTTTACTATATAAATTAAAATAATGATTCTCTTGTAATATGTAAATTTAATTAATAAGCCCATAAAAAATTATTATTTGCAATATAACAAGATTCTTAATCATGAATATTCACCCCAATACCATATACCAATACCATGGTTTATCAATACCGCATACCCAAAAACCATAAATCAATTAAAAAAAAATTATAAATATTTTATTTTACAACAATTTTTAAATTAAAACTTAATACTCACAATAAACATACAATATAGCAAGATTCTTAACCATGGATATTATTAACTTGTAAGTAGGCTTTATTACAATGTCATGTCTTATTAATACTATTTGATGTGCTCTCTAGCTGAGTCCTGACTATGGTAGAGATGTTGTAATGTAATGTCCTCTTTAGTATTTTGGCTAAGTCAAAATACATAAAAATTAAATAAAAATATTAATGTAATGTTAATATTTTATCTCGATCAAAATAAAATAAAAGAAATATAAATATAAATAACTCTTTATGAAGAAATCTTTCGGTAATAATCACATTATCATGAACAAAGTAGGCGTTTCGAACCAACCAGTGTGGTTCATCATCAGGACTAGGTGAGAGATCACATCAATAGCTGAGTATAAATAGATGTAGGAGGGGCAAAGAAAACTTCAAGAATAACTCTATTAATAAATAACTCTATAAAAATAAAATAATAATACAAATAAAAATGGGCCATAGTATTGAGAACACCTATGGTATTCATGTAGAATATAACCTATTTAAAGGGGGCAATTAAACAAATATAGACCCATCTTAACTTCAGATCTACAAGTGCCTAGAGGGATCAAATATCTAGATCCATCTTAACATCAGATATACCAAGGGTCGAAAGGGATCAAAGAGATTTGATCCCTCTAAATGCTTAGTAGATTCGAAGTTTATATATATATATATATATATATATATATATATATGTGTGTGTGTGTGTGTGTGTGTGTGTGTGTGTGTATATGTATATGTATGTATGTATATGTATATGTACATGTACATGTACACACACACACACACACATATATATAATTTAAGTTTAGATTAATATTATAAAAGTTCAATTTATATCTGAATTTAAGCTTATGTGAGTATTCTTTGGATGATAATCACATGAAAGATAATATGTGGATGAGTTTAGAACTATCCAATGTGGTTCATGGCATCAGATTAAATGAGGGTGATGTACAGATCATTGCTTATAGCTGTTAATTTTGAATAGGGAATTTTTATTAATTAATAAGAAACAACATAATAAATCATAAAACAAAAATAAATTAAAAAAAAACTAAGTCAAACAACATATTATCAAAATCAAATAATAAAGAATCCAAGGAATCAATGATACATGAATAAACAACTAACCAATGGGAGTAAATCAAGGTAAAACATAATAAATAAATTAAAAATAACAACTAATTCATGATAAATTAAAATAAAGTATTCAAAACAGAAATTCAAAACTAATACTGGAGGAAGAGACCCAAAAAAAAGGAGTTGTCTTTAGTGGAGCTTTTTGAAAAGATTTCCGATTTATTTGTCTCATCTAATTTGTCTAAAATCCCACACGAATTCATTGAAATCACAAGTTTGATGGAAAAAATCTACACAATGGAAGTGTCCCAAGGGTTTTTGAGGGTGTTGAACCTATATATACAATAAAAAAACTAGTTTAAATACCACAAATCAAGATTTTACTTCAAAATTTTCCACACATTCCCACCAGAAAATACACTAGAAATTACAAAAAATCACATTAAAAATAACTTCAAATAATAATACTAATATCACTAATAATTCAAAAAAAAATCAAAAGTACAGAACTAAAGTAACTTAAAAATAAAATATAAAAATTGATTAAAATAAATATACTAAAACAATAAGAATATGAATATCCAGATATATATATCTAGATATATATATATATATATATATATATATAAACAAACCAATTAGAAAGGAAAAAGCTCAAAATAATGTTATAAAGGCATGAAGTACAAAGAAAATAAAAACTCATAGAATTAGATTAACTAAAAGAAGACTTAAAGGAGATAAAATAAATTATATTCAATTTTATAAGAATATATAAAAAATAAAATAAACTATATAATATGAATTATAAAAAATAAAAAATAAAAAAAATTAAGAAGAAAGGTTAGGGACCCAATAATTACTAATTTTTCAATCATTGTTTTTGTTTAGATTACTAGGCTTCCTTTCAATTTCTATGGCCTTGCTAAACTTTCGATGATGGACATGATCAATCCTTGCAATGACTTGGGCCCCTTCAATGCATATGTGATGTTTTATCTTTTACGCATGTTTTTCCAAAGTTGAGATGTGGGTCCTCCCATGTTCTATGTCGGTTGTGTTCTCATGAATCCTTTGATTTATTAAGTGGCCAGTTTCACCAATGTAGGGTGTCTTGCAAGAACATTGGATTACATAAACACCTTTTATATTATTAGGGTCCACAGGGCCTTTTACAAATATTAAGGAGCTTCGAATGGTGTTAAGGGGCCTAAAGGTAGAGGGAACCTTAAGTTTCCTCAGGATCCTAACAATATTGTTTATGGTCCCTTGTATAAAAGGAAGATGAACCTCTGGAATTTGATCTTTGGGCTCTTTTTAGTCATAGGACATTTTTTTATCTCTAAGGAAATATTTAAGTCCCGGGTGCCTACTATATCCATTATTATTGAAAACGTGAAGGAGACGGGATTTCTCCTCATAAAGGTGGTTTTCGCCAAAAACTCCTAACGTACGAGTAGTTAAAGTGTTGAGAACACCCAACTTTTGAGTAGGGAAATTATGGGACATAACATGAAGATACTTCTCTGTATGAGTTTACTTCTGAAATACCCGATGGAAGGAAGAACCATCATCTTTCTTTGAACAAAGGACATCAAGGAAATGTAGGAAAACATTGGCTTCACATTCCATAGTAAACTTTATGGAGCTAGACTGATTGTTAAGATGTTGGAAAAAAAGATCCAACTTTTCCTGCCCATGAGGCCAAATTACACAGGTTTCATCCACAAATATCTTCCATAAAATTTATTTGAAAGGAGTTGAGACCAAAATATTATTTTCAAATTATTCCATAAACATATTGGCCACAACAGAAGAAAGGGGAACCCATGGCAACACCACATGTTTGTTCATAAAATTCTCCTTCAAAACTGAAGAAAGTGGAAAAATATTTTTTATTATGTTAAATATAATATAATTATAAATTATAAACATATTATAATATATTCATTAAAATTTTTAAGAATTGAATTCAATAAAAAAACAAATATTTAAGTTAATTTTGATTACTACAAAATTTATTATTAGTTAAATATTTTTTTTATTTTTGATTTATATTTATTTCATTTTCCTATAAAACATAAATATCTTATAAAAAATAAATAAATAAATTTTAATTCATTCATTCTAGAAGATATGGTGATGGGCTGCAGTGTTAAGGCAATCTAATTTGTGATGTGAAGGTCACCACAGTCATGTTATGGGTTAGTGTGGCCTAGGACGGGTGTGATATGCCCTTGGTTCCAGTGTCTCAAGACAAAAGTTACACATGCAATCATCTTAGGACTCACACAAGTTAGCAAACAAAAAAAAAATGTATTTAATTAATTGGATACAATTTTGGTGGTTATTTTGTTATCCCCTCAATCTCAAGTATTTATTTATTTTTTCCAGGAAAAAATCATATATTTGTTATTTAATAAAATTGAATCAAAGTATATATATACTTGGTTCCAAGCAACTCTATTCAGTTTAGTGAGAATCTTCATAAAAGAACAAAATGGTCCTGTTAGCACCTGAATTGGACCCCAGGCTGCAAAAGGAAAATCAAGGTAACAACTAAACCATGCTCAGCCTTGTAGCTAGCCCTACAAGAACAGGAGAGGGCTCTCTCCGTGAAAGAATATTCAATGGAACACAATAAATGGACTGGTATTAGGCTAGGTAAAATGATAGGGATAAAAGGTTTTAAATAAAATGAATGAATGAATTTCAGGGATGTGTGGGATAAAAGGGACAGTTTTGAAACTGAGAATTAAATCAAGACACAGGGTGTTTCATGGGGCAAGATAGGCAGGAAACTTAGCAATTAAAATTTAATGAGGATGGGATGGAAAGATTGGTGCGGATCTGAAAAGGGCACAGTAAATGGGTCCTTTTCAAACATAAGAAAAACACAGACTATGAATGATTTCCCAAGGCAAAGCATATAGAGATGGATTCTACCTTTCTATCTTGAAAGCATTCAAAAAGAATTTTTTATGGATGAATGAAACACATAATAATTCACATATGAAATAAAGAAGAAAAACAAATGCTAACTCTCATACCACATGGATCCCACAAATCAGAGCTGCATCTCTTATTAATTCCTGTCAAACTGTACAATGTAGCGCAGAGATGTTCTTCCACACTTTTCCCCTACTTTCTCAATCTCAGACTGCTTACAAATGATTTAAAATTACATTAAATAGGCTGAAATGTGGGAACATAGATCCACAAGAGAAGGGAGTTGTTTTAACAGCTGAAGAACTGAAATATAATCATAGTAAATAAATACAACAATCTGCCCCTGAAAATAAGGGACATCATTGCATTTGACTACTTCGAGATTTTGCTGTTAGGCTGTATGAAAGAAAATAGGTAATCCGATGAACAGATTTCCTATTTTCCTGCTTGCTGTAACAATATTTGTTTTATTTAAGCTCTCGGCCCTTGGACTATTCTTTGCTTTCCATTTGCTGTTTGAATAAAACCAACTTTTTTTAATAAAAATGGCTCTGAACGAAAATTTTCCTTTAGTGAAGGGAAAAATAGTGAATAGGAAGGAAGGGAGAGGAAACGGGACCCACATAAATCGTAATCGGAGTCGGAGCGGGAGCGGAGAGATATCATATATGAAACAACAATGCAATCGCAATCGGAATGGAGAGGCGGAGGGGATATAGCATACAATAACATAATTTGCGATGCGATTGGGGAGAACCCTTTGTAATAAACAAAACAGATACTTTTTTAATTTTTACAAAGAAAAAGGAGTTTTATTATGAATGGTGGAAAGGCCGTATGGTGGGACCGGCAAGTCAATTGCAATCAGAGATCGGGAGTGGGGGTAATCGCAATCTCAAAACTTGCGTTGCGATCAATCGAAGGGGAAAGCGATCGGAGGATCGGAGCAATTGGAGGGAACTTGCGATTGGAGGGAAAGTGCAATCGGAGTGATTGGGAGAGGAGTTGCGATCGGGTCAATCGGAGCGATGGTGCGATTGGGTGGATCGGAGTTTGTGTGATCAATCGCATCGCAAATATTTGCGATGAACCGATTGGAACACTTTATATGAATGTTGCGATTGCGATTGCGATTTAAAAGCGGCGGGGTTTATATATAGTATAAAAATTTATAATAAATTTTTATTATATGCATGGCGGGGATGGAAAGGGGAAGTGGTTATTAACAACGGGACTTTGTAATATGAAGTTCTTTATTATAAAGTCCTAAGGCATGGAGGGGAAGTGGTTTTATAATTAAATTTCATATGTATTTAAAATTTTTATAATTCAAATTTATAATCGGAAAGGGGGAAAAGGGGTTTTTAAAGGGATATAAAACTTTAATTAAACAAAGTTTAAGGGAAAAAATGGGAAAAGGGGTAGGATTAGGATATAGAGGGCTTTTACTTCACTTAAGCATAAATTTCAATCCAGAAGTCAGTTTAGAGAGTGTAGTATACTGTTGGAAAGCTCTTTCCGGGCCCTTTCTGATGGATCTACTTGGAAGATGATTTGGCGCTGAACATGCTACGGAAAACTTCTCTGAAGGCAGGTACATCACTTTGGGGAGATAACAACTTCTGAATTGTGACTTATTACATATGATGATATAAAATTACATAATGAATGATAATAAAGGCAAAATATCACGTTTTCACCTCAAAACATGGTTTCGAGGTGAAAATTACATCAAGATGAATAAAATATCTTTTTGATCTTCCAGGTACTGTGACTTTGAGCTTATTGGCTTCCTCATGACCTTGCTGATATTATTGACATTTGACTCATTAATTTGACCATGGTGAGACCCTAGAAACTAATGAGACCCATCCTATGACCTACTGATATGATTTTAAGAATGAAAGTGAATAATGACTGAAGACCATAGAGAGGAAAATCAACAAGTTTCACATGAGGGAAAACTGATGAAGAATTACTACCATAAATGAATCCATGACCTAGCGGAATGGTGAAATTTATTCGGTATGAGATACCTAATATGCAAATGCAAAAGAGCAGTTTTGATCACTGATGGCAGTATGACTAGACTGACACTAACATTGGCTCCAATGGGGATGGTAGCTCCTTGGAGGTGCCAAGAACACCGTAGACCAAGTAGCCTTATCCATTGGGCATGGAGTCAATAGCTAAAAACCAAACTGAATACTGAAAGAAACTTGACCCAACAAACTGACTCAAAAGTGACTCAAAGCTAACCTAGACAAAACTTAACATTTAAAGCTTGATGGTGGTATATGACCAAGACTTGAGGTTTCAAATCTTGATGATAACCGCCTGTGTTTCTGGAAGGCCAATGTACCATCAGGCTATATCAAAATGCCAATGTAACCAATCAAGAAAATGCCTCTTTGATTGATTCTTCTGATCAGATGCTTTGGACAACGATAGATACTTGAAGTTGGGCATCTAAAAGCATAGTTGAACATGATCTCCTTCATCACTGAATACTGCAATAATTACCTTCACTGCTGACTGCAATAAATTTTCCACTGGATCCTGAAAAACATGAAGATTTACCTCCTGCTAAAGAAACAAGGTGTCTTTTTCTCTTGATTTTGATCTTCCTTCACAATGTACCTCAGTAAGAGTGTGTTCCTGGTCTTCAAAAAATTCTGAACAAGTAGATGAAAAAATTTACTCTTGAAAAAACATTTCAAAACATGAGACATAGGAAGAAGAATCTGAATGGCAGTCTTGAACGCTCTAATATTCTGTAATCTGAATATATTTTTGGTCATCTTCATATGATATGACAACCAGATTGTCATGTTTCTCATCATATTCATCAATCATAAGAGAGGAAAATTCAGATGGTTCTTGAGATCCAACACTATAATTTCTATCATCTACCATAAATTCATCCAAAGAAACTCTTTCACTTACTTGAACAAAGATCTCGTCTTGTTTTTCATTAAGGGAATGGATTACCTCCTTGTGAAGACTCTTTTCTGATGGAACAAGAACACTTAGGTCTATAACTCTGTTTTCTTCATTTGAGGCTGCCTCAACAATATAACTCTCTTTTATGGGACCTGGAACATCGTATTCTTGCTCATCACATTTTAACTCTAGATCTGGCTTAACTTTATCACTATGTAAGATTGGAACATCCTTCAGCGGCATCTCATCCTTTATTTCAATCAGTTTTGAAATAAAGCCTCTTCTTTCATCATTTTCAGCTGTACAAAGATCTTCAACCTACTGATCTTGATAAGTATCCTCAAATATTTTTGTGTGCTGCTGAAATGGATTTTCATAGAGTGATTCCATGATTTCTTCGTCCATGAATTCATCATCTCCATAAAAATTCTCAAGATTTTCAATGAAAATGTTAACATGTTCACAACAGTTCTGAACTAACATTGAAGACGGACAAGATTCTCTGTACCTTTCAAAGAATATGGTATGAAAATATTTTAAACCATAAATACAAGAAGGGGGCAAACTTTCATACCAAGATCGAGCTTCATCTTCCAGAGTAGCCATAAACATTTTCATCAAACAGTCTTCAGGAAAATCGATCTTTAATTTATGCACATGAATGTGAAATTTTACCAGATGGAGAGCAGCGTCATTACCTTCCACATTTCTGAACATAGGCAAATTCTGAAGCCAATCCACCTTGGGCATTTTATTTGGGAAACCTAGAATATGATCTCGGCTCATGGGAGCATACCTTCTTGCAATACGTTCCATCTTAAAACAAAGATCTTAAAGCTACTGATCTTCCTGCAGTGGAGTCACCATGAAGGATTTGATTTTCTAGATCTTTCAATGAATGGAGTCGCCAAGTGAATGTTTTCAGCCTTTATATGCATCTGATTGTTGTTCACCATCAGCATTCAGATCTAAACTTTGTCATCCTTTACCAGGGAGGATATGCTTTACTGTTTCAAATAAATTACTCCCCGGTATGGTCGCCAAAGATGTTAGCACCTGAATTGGACCCCAGGCTGCAAAAGGCAAATCAGGGTAACAACTAAACCACGCTCAGCCTTGTAGCTAGCCCTACAAGGATAGGAGAGGGCTCTCTTCGTGAAATAATATTCAATGGAACACAATAAATGGACTGGTATTAGGCTAGGTAAAATGATATGGATAAAAGGTTTTAAATAAAATGAATGAATGAATTTCAGGGATGTGTGGGATAAAAGGGACAGTTTTGAAACTGGGAATTAAATCAGGACACAGGGTGTTTCATGTGGCAAGATAGGAAGGAAAATTAGCAATTAAAATTTAATGAGGATGGGATGGAAAGACTAGTGCGGAGCTGAAAAGGGCACAGTAAATGGATCCTTTTCAAACAGAAGAAAAACACAGAGTATGAATGATTTCCCAAGGCAGAGCATATAGAGATGGATTCTACCTTTCTATCTTGAAAGCATTAAAAAAGAAATGTTTATGGATGAATGAAACACATAACAATTCACATATGAAACAAAGAAGAAAAACAAATGCTAACTCTCATACCACATGGATCCCACAAATCAGAGCTGCATCTCTTATTAATTTCTTTCAAACTGTACAATGTCGCGCAGAGATGTTCTTCCACACTTTTCCCCTACTTTCTCCAACTCAGACTGCTTACAAATGATTTACAATTACATTAAATAGGATGAAATTTGGGAACATAGATCCACAAGAGAAGGGAGCTGTTTTAACAACAGAAGAACTGAAATACAATCATAGTAAATAAATACAACAATCTGCCCCTGAAAATAAGGGACATCATTGCATTTGACTACTTCGAGATTTTGTTGTTAGGCTGTATGAAAGAAAATAGGTAATCCGATGAACAGATTTCCTATTTTCCTGCTTGCTGTAACAATCTTTGTTTTATTTAAGCTCTCAGCCCTTGGACTATTCTTTGCTTTCCATTTGCTGTTTGAATAAAACCAACTTTTTTTAATAAAAATGGCTCTGAACGAAAATTTTCCTTTAGTGAAGGGAAAAATAGTGAATAGGAAGGAAGGGAGAGGAAATGGGACCCACATAAATCGCAATCGGAGTCGGAGCGGGAGCGGAGAGATATCATATATGAAACAACAGTGCAACTGCAATCAGAATGGAGAGGCGGAGGGGATATAGCATACAATAACATAATTTGCGATGCGATTGGGGAGAACCCTTTGTAATAAACAAAACAGATACTTTTTAATATTTACAAAGGAAAAAGGAGTTTTATTATGAATGGCGGAAAGGCCGTATGGTGGGACCGGCAGGTCAATCGCAATTGGAGATTGGGAGCGGGGGTAATCGCAATCACAAAACTTGCGATGCGATCAATCGGAGGGGAAAAGCAGTTAGAGGATCGGAGCAATCGGAGGGAACTTGCGATCGGAGGGAAAGTGCAATCGAAGTGATCGGGAGAGGAGTTGCGATCGAGTCAATCAGAGTGATGGTGCGATTGGGCGGATCGGAGTTTGTGTGATCAATCGCATCGCAAATATTTGCGATGAACCGATCAGAACACTTTATATGAATGTTGCGATTGTGATTGCGATTTAAAAGCGGCAGGGTTTATATATAGTATAAAACTTTATACTAAAGTTTTATTATATGCATGGCGGAGATGGAAAGGGGAAGTGGTTATTAACAACGAGACTTTGTAATATGAAGTTCTTTATTATAAAGTCCTAAGGCATGGAGGGGAAGTGGTTTTATAATTAAATCGCATATGTATTTAAAAGTTTTATAATGCAAATTTATAATCGTAAAGGGGGAAAAGGGGTTTTTAAAGGGATATAAAACTTTAATTAAACAAAGTTTAAGGGAAAAAATGGGAAAAGGGGTAGGATTAGGATATAGAGGGCTTTTACTTCACTTAAGCATAAATTTCAATCCAGAAGTCAGTTTAGAGAGTGTAGTATACCGTTGGAAAGCTCTTTCCGGGCTCTTTCTGATGGATCTGCTTGGAAGATGATTTGGTGCTGAACATGCTATGGAAAACTTCTCTGAAGGCAGGTACATCACTTTGGGGATATAACAGCTTTTGAATTGTGACTTATTACATATGATGATATAAAATTACATAATGAATGATAATAAAGACAAAATATCACGTTTTCACCTCAAAACATGGTTTTGAGGTGAAAATTGCATCAAGCTGAACAAAATATCTTTTTGATCTTCCAGGTACTGTGACTTTGAGCTTATTGGCTTCCTCATGACCTTGCTGATATTATTGACATTAGACTCATTAATTTGACCATGGTGAGACCCTAGAAACTAATGAGACCCATCTTATGACCTACTGATATGATTTTAAGAATGAAAGTGAATAATGAATGAAGATCATAGAGAGGAAAATCAACAAGTTTCACATGAGGGAAAAATGATGAAGAATTGCTACCATCAATGAATCCATGACCTAGCGGAATGGTGAAATTTATTCGGTATGAGACACCTAATATGCAAATGCAAAAGAGTAGTTTTGATCACTGATGGCAGTATGACTAGACTGACACTAATAGGTCCAAAAGGGTTTTCCATGACAAATTCAGCCCAAAAGAGCTTTAATAATCATCCTAGCTAGCCTAGAAGAGAATAGTGATCTAAGAGGCAGAGTTTGTGTTGAACTCTCTTACCTCCATCCAACTAGAATCCAAGTTTGTTGTATGTTTCACCTCAATTTAAGTTTACAAGTAAGGTGATAAAATCATACTAAATATTCTTTATTATTTAATAAATAACTTGTAAATCAAAACATACATATTCCTCATATAAAGTATTAAAAATAAATTTTATGGAATCATAAAATAATAAAATAATAATAGTTTTTCTTAATTTTCCTTTCAATGTTTCAAGAGTATGCTAAACGTTTCTTATGAGTTATGTGTTATAAAATTATATATTACAGAGCAATGGAACACATAAAAATATTTGGAAATACAACCACATAAAACATATAAAAGTAAGATAGACTTAGATATATGTGGCTCACCCAACATGGGCTACATCCACAAAGAAACAATCATTCCTTCCTTTCTATTATCCAGCAAAATGACGAGAAACAACCTACAACAGATCCGATGTAATATCCTCTACTCTCTCACACAATCCCCCTTTATCGATCAGAATACACACTCAACAATCATCCGCAATACCACCCCCTCATGTGAACCGAGGGGTGTAATTATAGGGAAAAAAACCCTAAATTAAACATAACTTCTACTATCAGATCATCCACCTAATGAACAACGCATATTGACTACAAAATTACAATATTTTACAAGGATATTTTACATCTATTTTTAGCTTCGGGGATGCTACCCCTGAACCCCCACGAGGGGGAAAATTCCCCCCACATGGAGGGGTGTAAAACCTTCATGGGGTATACATCCAGTTGAATTAAAGACTTCTAAATCATAATGATAATCAGGCTCCATACCCAACAATCTCCCACTTGGATACTGATTGTAACAACTCCACCGCTGCTTCATTTTTTCGACAATGACTCCACTTTGCACCTGGTTTTTTCTCATCTTCATCATCATACTTGAATACCAATTGAAACTGAGAAGAACCTCATTTTCTCCTTGGTTACAACTTTTGCTAACATATCTACAGGATTTTGGCTAGTGTGTATCTTTTCCAGCTTCAGTTATTCATCTTCCAACACTGATCGTATGAAATAGTACTTGAAATTTATGTGTTTAGTCTTGGAATTAAATGTTGATTTCTTTTCAAGATGAATGGAACTATGGTTGTCACTGTATAACCTGCCCATCTCCTGCTTCTTACCCAATTCATCCATAAACCTTTGTAACCAAATCATTTCTTTAGTAGCCTCTGTAGTAACAACATATTCTGCTTCTATTCTTGAAAGTGCAATGGATACTTTTCATTTTCAAAACCCAACTGGCTGTTGTTCCACCTACAGTAAGTACATACCCTGTAGTGCTCCTCCTGTTATCTCTAGTGCCAGTCATATCTGCATCAACATATCCCTGTAGAGCAATGCTTGAACCACCAAAGCATAATGCTTGATTTGTGGTACCTCTCAAATACCCGAGAATCCATTTCACTACCATCCAATGTTCTTTTCCTAGATTTTTCATGTACCTGCTTACAACTCTCACTCCATGTGCAATATCAGGCCTTGTGCAAACCATTGCATGCAATAAGCTTCCAACTGCTGATGCATATGGAACTTTATACATATAATCCATTTCTTCTTGGGTCTTGGGGCACATCTCTTTACTAAGTTTGAAATGGCTAGCCAAAGGTGTAATAACTGGTTTTTCATTTTTCATATTAAATCTTTCCAACACCTTTTGTATGTACTCATTCTGAGACAATGTTAATTTGTAATTTTTCTTGTCTCTAGTTATTCTCATACCAAGGATTTATTTTTCAGCTCCCAAATCCTTCATTTCAAATGAATTTTCCAATTTTCCTTTGAGCACATTTATTTCCTGCATGTTAGACCATGAAACAAGCATGTCATCTATATACAATAACAATATAATATATTTTCCATCATTTTGCTTTTTTTTTTTCCAGATAAATACAATGATCAGAGTGACGTCTAATATAACCTTGTTCAAACATAAACCTGTCGAATTTTAGATACCACTGCCTCAGAGCTTGTTTTAATCCATACAAATATTCTTCAACTTGGACACTAATGTTTCCTTCCATTTGACCTCATATTCTTGTGGTTTCTACATATAGATATCTTCCTCAAAATCTCCATGGAGAAAGGTTGTCTTTACATCTAACTGATCAAGATGAAAATCTTCCGCTGCTACAAGACTTAAAATAGATTTGATTGAAGTTATTTTAACAATAGTAGAAAATATTTCATCAAAGTAAATACCTTTCTTCTATACAAACCCCTTCACCACAAGTCTATCTTTGTACCTCTGTTTTCCTCCATCTTCTTCCTTCAAATTGTAAACCCATTTATTCTGCAATGTTGCTTTTCCTGCAAGAAACCTTACTAAGTCCCAAGTCCGGTTATATATCAAGGAGTCCATCTCTTCTTTCATGGTTAGCTCCCACATCTTCTTGGTTTCCACCTGCATTTCTTCTTCATAAAATTTTGGTTCACCAAAATAAGTCAACAATACATAATATAATGAAGGAGAGTATCATTTAAGGGGTCTACTTATGCTGGTAGATATTCTAACACCACTTTTAGGTGTTTGAGGGGAATTTTTTTGTTGTGGTTGTTGTTGTGGTTGTTGATTATTATTATTTTCAGGCACCTTTACTTTTTTTGTGATCTCATCAAGCAGTGTGTATTCTCTGTCTTCTTTATCCTGTTTATTTTCCTGCATTTGATCCTTATACAAGACCCATTCATTGAATATTACATCTATGCTCCTAATGATTTTGTGATTTTCATAATCATATAAGTGATAACCAAAATCATTAACACCATATCAAATAAAGGTAAATTTCTTTGATTTTTCCTCAAGCTTTGTTCTATTTTATTTATTAATATGGACAAAGGCTTCACAACCAAAATGCTTTAAAAAAGAGTAGTTTACATTTTTACCTGTCCATGCCTCCTTTGGAATACCACCATCCAAGGAACTTGAAGGCCCTTTGCTTATTAGATAATAAAAAATATCTACAACATCTTCCCAAAATTGTAAAGGTAATCCTACATGCAATCTCATGCACCTTGCACGCTCCATGATTTTCATGTTCATCCTTTCTGACACACCATTTTACTATGGTGTTCCTGGAACTGTCTTCTCACTGTGAATTCCATGCTCTGAATAGTACCTATAAAACTCTTTGCTGCAATATTCACCTCCATTTTATAATCTGAGACACTTCAAATTCTTTCCTGTCTTAATGTCAACCAAAGCATTCCATTTATTGAAAGTATAAAATACATCATATTTATTCTGAATACAATAAATCCAATTTTTTCTACTTGCATCATCAATAAAAGTACTATAATAACAAGAGCCATTAAGAGATGATACTTGAGTAAGTCCCCATACATATGTATGCACAAGCTCTAATTTTTCACTCTTATTTTCTTTCCCAACTCTAAGAAATCTGACTCTTTCCGTTTTCCATAAACACAATTCTCACAGAAATACAAATCAATATTCTTTAAATGCGGCAACAAATTTCTTGAGTGAAGAATCATCATCCCCTTCTCACTCATGTGTCTGAGCCTATGATGCCATAATGATGCATCTTCTCCTATGGATTTTGAAGCATTAACATAATTAGAAGTACTATTGCATAAATACAATGTACCAACCTTTTCTCCTCTTTCTATTACCAGGGCTCCTTTAGTGACCTTCTAGGTTTTATCTGTAAAAGTTGTCACACAACCTTCACCGTCTAACTGGCCTTTTGAAATTAGATTTTTCTTCAGATCTAGAACATGCCTTACCTCCTTTAATAACCATTGGTTTCCATTCTGCTGTTTTACAATAACTTTACCCATTCCAACGATTTTACAAGGTTTATCATCACCCAGATGGACCTGTCCAAAACATCCTTGAACATAGTCATGAAAATGTTTCTTATCAAGTGTGACATGGAATGAGGCCCCTGAATCTACCACCTATGCATCAATAATTTTTTTTAAAGAAATAATCAAAGCATATAGCAACACATCACCTATCAAATTCACTTCATGATTTTTTTATTGTTGTGTGTCTTCTTGTTTTCCCTTCCGAGACTTATAGTATTTCTTCAGGTGTCCTTTCCTCCCACATTTCCAACACAGTATCCCTGATATGGAATTGGATCTGCCTTTCCTTGAATTGCTACGATATACTGGGCTCTTTCCTCTTTCCATTTTTCTTCCCTTAGTCTTTGCACTCAAAGCATTGCTTGATGTCTCACCAGAGCTTTTTTATCTCATTTCCTCGCTAAGGATGGCACCAAAAACATCATCAAACTTTAAAGTACTAGATCCAGAGACTAAGTTACTAATGTTCATAACTAAACCATTCCAAATTATAGAAATGAGCATAGAAATAATATATCCCTAACTTAATCATCAAAGTTTACCCCTACAGAACTTAACTAACTAGTAACAATATTAAATTCATTTAAATGGTCAGCAACAAATCCACCTTCTAACATTTTCATATTAAATAAATGTTTCATAAGAAATACCTTATTTGAGGCCGAGAGTTTTTCATATATTCTGGCCAATGCCGTCATTAAAATCTCTCTCATTTCCTTAGAAATATTAAAGGTTACTGACATCGCGAGGCACAACCGTATTGTTCGAAGTGACTTTCTGTCGAGAATCCCCCATTCTGCGTCTATCATAATCGATGGCTTCTTTGTTTTTCTGCTCAATGTTAGGTATATATGTTTTTTATACAAATATCTTTCATTCGAGTCTTCCACAATGAGTAGTTTTGGATGTTAATTTTCTTTACCCTAAACCTACCATCTTCTACCATTTCTCCCACTTGAACCAGGAACCCTTATTTCCTACGAGTTTATCTACAAAATATACCTTCGGCTCTGATACCAGTTGTTAGAAAATTAGATATTACAGAGAAATGGAACACATAAAAATATGCAGAAATAAAAACACTAAAAACATATAAAACAAGAGAGACACAAATATATGTGGTTCACCCAACTTGGGCTATGTCCATGGAGAAACAACCAGTCCTTCCTTTCTATTATCTAGAAAAATGAAGAGACACAACCTACAACAGATCCGTTGTAATATCCTCTACTCTCTCACACATTCCCCATTTCTCTTTCTTGCTCAGAATACAAACTCAACAATCATCTGCAATACAATTCCCTCATGTGAAATGAGGGGTTTTTTATTTTAAATGACTGTATTATTTTTGATGTGATAAGTGTCTTTCAGTTTTAAAAACATGTGCATAATTGACTCATTAGTTTGCATAAGGATTAAGGAGTTTTTTCATGATTTGTAGATGATATTTAGTGAATTATAAGCATTAAAAAAGCATAAATAACACTGAATGATAGTGTAAAACAGATAAATAATTCACCACATGAAATTTACACAGAAGGCATGATAAAGCAGTTCACCCCTCCTGGGCTACATCTGTTGGTCTGGCTCCCAATGGCTTGTCCATCTTTCATTATGCTCAAAATTTTTCTATTACATGTAGTTAAAGTGCTCTAATGGTTTTTTTCTCTGCACCAATGGCTTTAGAATGCTTCAATTAGTAAAAAATGACTCTTCATTCACTCATAATGGTCGAAAATTGAGCCTCCTACACTTTTGCCCAGTATCTCTTAGGAAAACTCCACTAAAAGTGGAGAACTCTAGTTAACTGGAGCTAAATCTAGGCTGCCCACAAAATTTGGTGCACCCCCTAACCTCAGCGCCGAATAAACTGCTCAATAAATGCTATGGTTGGGCGGTGGCGACATGTGCACCCCCAAACCGTTAGAAGTTAGCAGTTAGCAGAACTCACACATTGGGACTATAATTAAAAATGTTGAACCATGGTTGAATGTTGTCAGGTTAGCATGATTGCGCGGTTGGAGTTGATGTTAATGGTAGCACGTGATATATATACACTAAGGACTGCTGGTGGGTTGGGACAGCCGGCGGTTCCCTACCCCCAACCATATTTA
The DNA here is from genome assembly GCA_034641835.2 of Pinus albicaulis. NCBI lineage: Eukaryota > Viridiplantae > Streptophyta > Pinopsida > Pinales > Pinaceae > Pinus > Pinus albicaulis. Next base: position 80,448,726 of record CM076582.1, read on the forward strand.
CAATACATAATAAATGAAACTTGCAGCCTTAGGAGGTTAAGAAACATGTGTAGAGCGGTTGGAAAATAGTGTGTGTGCCCGGAGGGAGATCAGGGGATCGAGCCCTGCAGCCTCTCATAAAATTTTATATTGCAGTTTCAGAGCCATGTGGCAGCCTCAGGGATAGCCACGTGGCACCCTATAATTGGCTCATCCAACCCATACCTCAAATAAAATAGTGACACTTGTCAACCAATGACTAGTCCGGTGGGAGGAATATTCCCTTTTCTGATGACTGTGCATCTAGTTTGTTGACTGAGCATCCCAGTCAAGCCTGGTCAAATTGTCGTAATTTTACCTATTTTCCATTTCAATCAAAATGCAATACTTCCTCATATGACATTGGTTTTTTGATCTGTTCATGGCGCTGGAATTAGGAAGACGATATCTATGCAACCATCCTGGTTTAAACCCAATCCTATAACTTTGAATTTTGAGCAAAATTTATGAACTCTTGATCATTCCTCCCTATTGGGAAGCTTTTGGACCCCAAAATACTTGATTACTTGTTTAGTAGATGAGGGTACAACTTCCTCACCTTTCGAATCTGCATCCATTTTTCCTTTCTTGGTTTAGTGCCTTTGAGCCCAACTCGAAGGTAGTCAACACTTCCCCTCTTTGATGCTCTTGTCCTCCTGTCAAGAATTGTATCTTCTTTGAGCTCATCCAGAAATTCTGGTGAGAAATATTCAATAGAAGGTATATTAACATCACTTCCTTGATCATTGATCAAAGGAGGCTCATACAAGCATACGTTTTCAATATTAACAATTGAATACATTTTCATGTAAGAAGGCAAGTCAAGTTGGAATGCATTATTACCAACTTTTTTTATGATCTTGAAAGGACCAAAGCATATGGGTTTGAGATTTTTACCTTCCCCTTGCATCCTTTCTTTGCTAATGTGCAACCATACCTCATCTCCCTCTTGAAACTTGTGATCAACCCAGTGTTTTTCATGCCTCTCTTTGTATTTTCTTTGACTTTTTTCAAGTTGTTCTTGAACTTGTTGATGTATCATATGAATTTTCTCAATGAACTTTCGAGCCTTATCAATATCACTATGGCCATCAATTGCAACATCCTTTCCAAAGTTGAATTCTAATGGTTGTTTTGGCAAATACATAAAGCATGCTTCAAAAGGTGAGGTTTGTGTTGAAGAGTGCTTTGTCAAGTTGTAAGCATGCTGAATATAATGTAGTTGTTCGCCCCACAACTTAGGATGTTTGCTACAATATCCTCTCAATAGATGCACAATTGTTCTATTCACGTTCGGTTTGTCCATCTGTTTGTGGATGAAAAGCGGTACTCTTTTTCAATTTTGTGTCCATCATTCTCCATAGATTTGACCAAAAATTCCCAATGGACCTGGAATCCCTGTCACTAACAATAGAAGTGGGCAATACAAAATGAACCCAAACATTTTTAAAATAAAGTTCAGCAATTTGTTCAGCAGTAATGGTTTTCTTACATGGCATAAGTATACACATTTTACTGAATCTATCCATAACTAAAAAAAGATAATCTTGTTGCTTTCTTGAAATAGGTAGACCTCCAACAAAGTCCACGGAGATGCTCTCCCATGGCCTTGATGGTACCAGTAGTGGTGTGTGCAATCCAAGCTTCCTATTAATAGGCTTACTTGTTGCACACATAGAAAAACCTCTTATAGAACGTAACACACTATCTATCATGCGAGGCCAATAATAATACCTCTGTAGATACGCCATTGTTTTGCTTACCCCAAAGTGTCTAGCAATAAGAGAATAATGAGCTTCTCTCATGACACTTAGCCTCTCTCCTTGTGGAATTTATAGCTTTCCCAAATGAAACAACAAATTGTTATGCATGTGATAATATTTTTCTTCAACTTGATTCCCTTCACTCAAACTAGCATACCCATCTTGGAAATCAATGTCATGTGCATATTTTTCTATGTAACTCTCATGTACAACATAATAATTTTTGAGTAAATTAGAAGCACTCATGATTGGTCTTGAAAGCATATCTGCAACTTTATTGAATATACCTTTTTTGTACCTTATAACCAAGTGAAACTTTTGAAGAAATCCCATCCACTTGAAATGTCTTGATTGCTGCAATTTTGTTTGTCACTGCAAGTACTGTAATGGTTGGTGATTAGTGTGTACAATAGTCCCTTTAACCATCAAATAGTGTTTCCACTTCTTGACACTTTGTACCAATGCATATAGTTCTTTGTCATATGTAGGATAATTAGTCACAGTGCCATTAAAATTTTTTGAATGAAATGCGATAGGCTTACCATGCTGCAAAAGGACTGCGCCTATGGCATAGTCACTAGCATCGGTTTGTATCTCGAATGGCTGTCTCAAATTTGGTAGTGCAAGGACTGGAGCTGAAATGATCTTGTATTTTGAAGCTTCGAAAGCTTGGTGTTTTTTTCCTCTCCATTGGAAGCCTTTATTCACACTTGTCATCAAGGAATGGTCACAAAACATTATCCATAACTCGCATAAAAGTTTTTGGTGCATTACATAAACCAAAAAGCATAATTAGCCACTTAAAGAGTCCTTGTTTGGTTTTGAATGTAGTTTTCCATATATCACTTTTTGCAATTCTTACTTGATGATATCCACTTCGTAAATCTAACTTAGTGAAAAAAATTGCTTCTTTTAGATGATCAAGAAAATCATCTATTCTTGGGAGTTGGTAACGATTTTTTACCGTAATTTTGTTCAAAGCTCGAAAATATACACACATGCGCCAAGTCCGATCTTTCTTTGGTATTAAGACTATGGGTGAACTGCATGGCGAGGTGCTTCACCTTATGATTCCTTTATCCAACATCTCTTTGATTTTCCTCTTTATTTCAGCATTCTCCATTATCGACATGTAATACATACCAATGTTTGGAAGAGGACAATCCTGCTATAACTGAATCTCATGTTGAATTTCCCTTTTTGGAGGCAATCCTATTGGCTCCTGAAACATCTCATGATGCCCATTAAACACATAATGTAATTCTGATTTAAACTTAGGATCACATACCTCAAAAGATTCATGATTAATGTCAGCTTTGGGCTTAATCATAAGAAGAACAAAATTCTTACTTGAATTTACCAACCTCTTTACCTATCCAGCATTTACCAAAGCAATGTTTGTCTTCTTGCGGTGTGATGTAACAATGAACTCCTTGCCATATTTGAATAAATGATACTTGTTCTCATGGTGATAGAAGATTTATTTCCTGTCATACAAGTAAGGACTCCCTAATACAATACCAGTTATGTCAAGCAGAACCACACATTAGGGGAATTTTGAGGTCTAAAATGGGCCTCCTAAGAAAAATGTACAACTAAAATAAAATTTATAAGAACCAATAGGATTCATGATGATGATGTCAACCATGGGGGTTGATTCACCATTTTTGGAGTAAAAAAGTAAAAATATTAAAAAATAATAAAATAATAAAACTACTTTTTCAACTCGTATTTTGAACTTATCTCCCTAAGGGTTTACTCAAATTTCGAGAGGGAATACTCGTTGAATGCAAAATTTAATTCCTCATCCAAGGAGTACCCATGTTGCATACTTTTGATGGGCCCTGCTGCACAAAAAATCAAAAATACATAAAAAACATGATTGCAATCACATTTTTTTTATGTATTTTTCATTTTTTGAGTAGAAAAGTCCATCAAAAGTATGCAACGTGGGTACTCCTTGGATGAGGAATTAAATTTTGCATCCAACTAGTATCCCCACTAGAAATTTGAGTAAACCCTTAGGGAGATAAGTTCAAAATACAAGTTGAAAAAGTAGTTTTTTATTTTTTCCCTCTAAAATTGATGATGTAATCAAATCTTATTTGATTATTTCCACTATTATTTTATAATTTCCTTAGGAAGCCCATTTTAGACTTCAAAATTCCCCTAATGTCTAATTCAATTGTGTCAACAAGGCTTGCAGTGATTGCAAACCTCAATATACATTTCTTTGAAACCTGTATATTTGCATCCTTACAAATCCAACCCAATGGATATGGTTTTGGATGTGGTATGGTCTCAAGGTTAAGTTTTTTGACCAAATCTTAAGAGATTAAGCTTTCTTGTGACCGGCCACTGTCAAAAAATGTGTCAATCTTGGTATGATTGGATATGACCTTCACATAAAACAGTTCTATTCTTTATTCTTCATTTGGAGTGTTTATGTGACAATTTTATGTATTGGTACTAGGTTTAGTTTCAATTTATTTTCCCTTCATGTTCTTCAATCCCATGGCTGTGATTTTAGTCTCATCACCTGAATCAGATCCTAAATCATGTTGAGTTGTAGCAACAATTTTCTGTTTCTCTTTGTTATTGGGTTTCTTTGGCCTCAATTTTGGATGTAATTTCCAATAATGAGTTTCATCATGGCCTTCTTTTGAACAATGTTTACAATTCACCTTTTCTCCCTCTTTCTTAACATATGCTTTCTTTTTGTTTTTACCTTTTGAGGTATTTTCCTTGGATTTACCCTTAAAAGGTTTCTTCCTACCCCCTTCAGAAATGTTCTTCCCTCTAGCTTCTAGATGTGTGGCCTAAACACAAACTTCATCTAGATTGGTGGGGTTAAACATGAGAATAATAGGTTTTAGGTAGCTATGTAAGCCTCCTATGTACTTTAGCAAAGTGTCTTGGCTCTGTAAATCCACCCCTAATAAAAGAGCTCTTCTCCTAAATTCATGGGTGTATTCTTGCACATTTTGTCCCTTTAACTGCCTAAAGTTCTTTCAGTTCATGATGGATTTATACATATGAGCTAATGGATAAAATTGTTGTTCAATAGTAGCAATAAAATTTGACCATGATAGAATAATATTACCATGTTTCTGGATTTCCTCCTTTGTCTTGGCTTCCCACCAAACAAGTGTTGCATCTTCCATTCTCAAAGAAGCTAATTGAATTTTTGTATCATCATCTTGAAGGTTTTGTATTCTTAAATATACCTCGAATTTTCGAATCCAATTATATAGCTTGTCTACATTTACTTCACCATTAAACATTGGCAATTCAAACTTAACATCAAGTTTTAATAAAGGATATTTAGTCATTCTCTTGGACTTGTGTGGCTGATGTACTAAAGAAGAAGTAGAAGATGATTATGATGATGATGATGGTGGCTCTCCATTGCCTCCATTTCCTCCATTTCCCTTATTTGACTTGTCTTCATTATGTTGACCTCCTGAAGATCCTTGTCCTTCCTTTTGGAGTTTATATCCTTCTCCTTCTAGTATCTCATTCCTTTCTTGATAAAGAATTCTAACCATCTCAGTCATGTCAAGAAATGCTTTCCTAAACACTCTCTCTTCTTCCTTAGGGTCAAATTATTCATGATTTATCCTTCCTCATGAGGCATGCTTAATGGATATTCTGTATCTTTAGGAGGTGAACTAGGTGGTGGAGATTGTGGCGATCTTGCTCTCCTTTGCTTTGGTTCCTTTTGAAACCCTCCCACTTCCACCAGTTTGCCTTCTCCTCTTTTGAGTTTGAGCCTTTTAAGCATTTGAAACTTGCAAACAGTTAAATTTTTTTTTGCACTAAACAACACTAGAGAAAAACTCTAGCTCTGATACCATATGATCTGAAATGGCTGTATTATTTTTGTTGTGCTAAGTGTCTTTTAGCTTTAAAAACATGTGCATAATTGACTCATTAGTTTCAATAAGGATTAAGGAGTTTTTCAATGATTTGTAGATGATATTTAGTGAATTAGAAACATAAAACAAGCATAAATAACACTGAAAAATGGTGTAAAACAAATAAATAAGTCACCACATGAAATTTACATAGCAGGCATGATGAAGCAATTCACCCCTCTTGGGCTACATTTGTTGGTCCAGCTCCTAATGACTTTTCCATCTTTCATTATGCTCAAATTTTGCTACTACATGTAGTTAAAATGCTCTAATGGTTGTTTTCTCTGCACCAGTGGCTTCAGAATGCTCCAATTAGTAAAAAATGACTCTTCATTCACTCATAATGGTAAAAAATTGAGCCTCCTACGCTTGTGCCCAGTATCTCCTATGAAAACTCCACTAAAAGTGGAGAACTCCAGTTAACTGGAGCTAAATCTGGGCTGCCCATGAAATTTGGCATGCCCCTAATCTATCCACCAAATAAATCGCTCAATCAATTCTACGGTTGGGTGGTGGCCACATGCGCACCCCCAAACCATTAGAAATCGATGGTTAGCGGAACCCACGTGTTAGGACTGCAGTTAAAAATGTTGAATCATGGTTGAATGCTGTCAGGTTAGCCTGACCATGCAGTTGGAGTTTAGTTAATGGTAGCATGTGATATATATACAATGGGGACTGCTGGTGGGTTGGGACCGCCGGCGGTTCCCAACCCCCAACCATATTTACAATACATAATAAATGAAACCTACAGCCTTAGGAGGTTAAGAAACATGTGTAGAGAGGTTGTAAAACGATGTGTATGCCTAGAGGGAGGTCAGGGGGTCGAGCCCTTCGACCTCTCATAAAATTTTACAATGCAGTTTCAGAGCCACGTGGCTACCTCAGGGCTAGCCACGTGGCACCCTCCAATTGGCTTATCCAACCCATACCTCAAATAAAATAGTGAAACTTGTCAACGAACGACTGGTTTGGGGGAAGGAATATTTCAAAGAATCTTCCATTTTTTTAATGATTATGCATCTAGTTTGTTGATTGTGCATCCTAGTCAAACCTGGTGAAATTGTCATAATTTTACCTGTTTTCCATTTCGATTAGAACAAAATATCTTCCTCATACGACATCGGTTTTTCGAACTATTCACGACACATGAATCAAGAAGATGAGATCTACGCAAACATCCTGGTTTCAACCTAATCCTGTAACTTTGAATTTTGAGCAAAATTTATGAACTCCTGATCAATTTCCTTCTAGGGAAAAAAACCCTAAATTAAACATAACTTCTATCGTTAGATCATCCGCCTAATAAAAGGCCTAGATTGATTACGAAATTAAAATATTTTACAAGGAAATTTTACATATGTTTTTAGCTTCAGGGGTGTTGTGCCGAACCTCTGTCGGGGGCCAGCAGTCCCCCGAACCCCCTAGCCGAGGGCGATGGCCCCCCCTGAACCCCCATGTGCAGGGGTGTATATTCTTCCTGGGGTATACATCTAGCTGAAAAAAATACCTCTAAATCAAGATGATAATCAGGCTCTGCACCTAACATTCTGTAAAAGAAAATTGTGATTTATAGATTTATTTAATATAAAAATTAGTATAGAATCATATTAACTTTTTTTGCGTAGAGGGATCAAGGTGCAAACCTCTTTTTTGAGTGTAAAAATTGAGGAAATATTTGAAACATCTCATCCCTTGATAGATCAATAGTTTATATAGATCTACGGTTTAATATTTATGTATTAAAAATAAATTATTTAATTATTATTTCTTATTTATATGGTTTTTTTCCTATTAAAGTGTAATAATATAAATATATTTAATATAGTTTGACTTATTTTAATAATTAAAAATGTGTGTAATTATTAATAAAAATACTTTACAAAAAAAAAATGGTTGTCAAAATCGGATTCTAGTAATTTGACTAAGTGAAAATGCTTTCATAACATTACAACATTTCTTCTATACTTGGTCGGGCCTCTCCCACAATAAACAAACAAACAAACACACACACACACACACACACACACACACATATATATATATATAGATATTGTAAGTTAAAATTTTCTAGTAGTAAAATGTTAGATATGTTTGTGCCGAGAGACACTCTCTAGCCCAGGATGGAAGAGATGTTGTAAGGTTATGTTTTAATATGTGATATTATGTTATGTTATCTAAACATTTTGACTTAGTAAAATTACATAACAAAACAATAAAAATAAATTACAATTAAAAAAATTAATAAAGTATAAAATAAATTAAATAAATATAATTATTAATTAAAACATTTTGAATAGGTCAAATTACATAAAATAACATGCAAATATCTGTTAAATTGAAAAGAAATTTGATCCCTCTCGACACTTGGTAGATCCGTTGTTAAGATGGATCTAAGTTGTTTTTAACAGTTTTCTATGGTCTGGTAAGTAGGAAACAGTTTGGTAAATTAATTGTCTTCAATTTACTTCATTAATTGTCAATCAAGATTTGTGTGCTTGTGAAATATATGTGCACTATATATGCTAGGATTTATTTCGTATATTAAGTGATTCTGTAAATTTTCATAGATGTTCTATGCTCGATGCAACTTTACTTTAAACTCGATATTAAATATAAATGACATAAACATGAAAGTAAAATGATGATAAAACAAACCAATAGATCGACATAAGACAAGACAAAAATACACTTAACTTGATCAGCAAAATATATGTGTTATGGTGTGTTATGACGGTCAATAGGACACTTCAATCAGCAAAGTCTCCTCACGATCAGCCAACTAGAAGTGTCACACAACCCTAAATATAGCTCTACAATAGTCAACCCAAAGTCAACAAAAGTCAACGATGTCCAGTCAATGACCAACGCAGAACAATAACAACAGAAAGTCAACGCAAAAAGGTCAAAGGTCAACATCCAACCTCATTTTTTGTGCCAAAAAATGCGGACTGCTGAGATCGAAGTTTTGGGAGAGTTTGAGGTCAATTTGACCAAGCATTGACCAAAGTCAACATTGGTCAAAGTTGCACTGAAACCCTAGATCATATCAGAAAACCCTAGCTGTTGTTTTCCCATGTGTGAGATAATAGAAGCCTCCAAATATGAGATCGAACCAATTAGATACAAGAGACAAATGTTTGATGAGTGATGGTGAAAATGACATCCAATGTTTACCAATATATATCCATATGTGAGGGTGTGTGACACATTTGTTGGGGCTCCAAGCCTAAATTACAATTCTGTCTAGCCTTGCACATAAGTGGAATTAATTCAAAATAAATGTTCTTCTCATCCGATCAAGATAATATTTAGATAAATCTTACACCTCTCTGAAAGAGGAATCCAATAAAAATATTGGCATCATCATCTGAGCATCACAACATGGAGTTTGGACCTAGTTTCCCAAAAATAACAGTCCCTCTAAACTAGGGAGAACTCCATTTACCTATGCCATCCAAACATCATGCATCATCTAGCCGTAACTTGATTTACTGGCTTATTTATTTTAGAAAAAAAGGTGAGTCACAAAGACATCACTCTCGGTTGAAAAACTCAGCTCAGAGGTCTGAAACATCTATAGGACTCAAAGGAGTGTCATATTAACCTGAAGTTAGTTTAACTGACCCGAAGTCAGCTGGAGGTCCGAAACCTCACTAGACTTGATCCCAGATCAAGTGGTTGGACACGTGCCATCCTAGACATAGAGAGTACAAAAATCTTTTATGCATCCATTGGTCTTTCTATTGGTCTCTATATTTTCCCACCTCATTGGCCAAGATTAGAGGTACTTCCCATGAGTCTGGGACTCCATAGGTAGGATGCATATGGGGCACAGATCAAAGAGAGGTGAACCAACTCAATATCATAACAGTGGGGCAGAAGCGCACCAACAGTGTTCAGTAAGCCTAGCCTTGTTGTTTCTTATAGCTCCAAGAAGCTATCCCCAAAGCCCCCTGGAGCTCCCAGAGCTCATCGTCCAATATGACCCTCAGCATAGGGTCATTCCATGATTCCAAGATTCTAATGGAAGGTTAGGAACTTGACCTTCCATAAGGGCTTTGTGAGAATATCTGCAACATGATCATCAGTTCCTATATGATCGAGCCTTACAAAGCCTCATTGTACCATATCCTGGATAAAGTGGTACCTGATATCAATATGATTGGATCGATTGTGGAACATGAGATTCTCTGACAAACAAATGCCACTCTGGTTATCACAAAGGATAGCGGTGGTATCTAGCACATGTCTGAACAATTCAATGAAGAGCTTTTGCAACCAAATAAATTCACAACAGGCCATACTCACAGTAATGTGTTCAGCCTCAATGGTGGTCAAATTCATTGACTTCTACTTCCCGCTCATCCAATATATCAAAGCTGACCCAAGTGGGAAGCAATATTTAGATGTTCTATTGTGATCCACCACACTAGCAACCTAATCGACATCAGTATATCCATGGAGTCTCAAACTCTCGATAGTGTATCTCAGCCAATGGTTTATCATGCCCCAAAGATATCTCAACGGATTCTTGGCACGAGCCTAGCGAATGTGATGAGGATCAACCATGTGTTGAATCAAAGTGTTCATTTCAAAACATACATCCAGGTGGGTGTTCACTAAGAACATCAGGACCCCTACGAGTTGATGATAGTTAGTAGGATTTGGTAGCATGGGCCCAGTAGCATTTCCACTCAACTTCTTAAATTTGAGCTCCATCGGTGTCGACACGAACTTACAGTCCACCATTCCAAATATTTCCAGCAATTTCACAATGTATTTTCCTTGAGAGAGCACAATCTCGCCAGGTCTCTGCCAGACCTCCAGGCCTAGTAAGCAATGCATCAGTCCTAGGTCCTTCACCTCAAACTTAGAAGCGATCTCCCTTTTACACTAATGAATGAGAGGGTCAACACCTATGTTGGAACGAGGTCTCCTAACAAGCTGCGAAACTGGTCCAATTTTGATATTTTTGATTATATTTAGCCTAGCAGAGGGGTTTTGGGGTGGGTCAAAGCCCTGAACGCATTGTAATGGGTCAAAAGGTAAACTAAGGGCCCGAAAACCATGGGTTGTGGACCATAGGAAAGTCGAGGATAGATTTTTATAAATAGAGATGATTTTTTTATTGTAAAGGATAAGAAATGATGAGATATTGATGCGATCTGTTGTTTAAGCGATCTGTTTGGGTTTTGGGGAACAAAATCCTGTTGGATGTGTGCGCGGAGATCTCAGTCCAGCTGTGTGTGGACCCTACTACTATGTGCGCAGGTTGGGAAGGGAATTGGAATTGTAAGGAAGAATTGATAAATGAATGAATTTGAAAGATTGTTAGAGAAATAAATCTATGAGTACTGTTATATGAATTACTGGTAATTTCTGTATTATGCGTTTCCTGTCCTTAAGCTATGAAATATCTGTGTACTGTGCTCTTGGATCTAGATCTGTTATGTTATGTTTATGTACTGCTATGTTGATGATATAATAAGCATATAATTGTAGATCTAGTGCAAGTGGATGCAAATAGAAACATAATTAACCCTGCGCAGAACAAGGTAATTTGGGAATTACAGAAACAGGACGCAACGCTGCTTGCCTTACCCATCCTTTCTTAGGGTGTGGAAACCTGGTTCCAGCACCCACCCATACTACTTTGGGTGAGAATTTGACCTGCGAAAGAAATTCACTGCCAAAAGGGCCAGTAGTATAGGGGTTTGTTGGCAAACCTTGCTTACTAAACCTGGGTCAGGACCCCTTGAGCCAACAACCTGTCAAGAAGATTTCATCCACATAGAGAACCAGTATGAGATGCTTTTCTTTATCCTTCTTGAAGTAAAGGTTTGGATCAAAATTACTTTGAGTGAAGCCCAACTTCATCAAGTAGCTATCTATCCTCTCGTACCAAGCTTTGGGGGCTTGCTTCAATCCATAGAGGGATTTATTCAACCTACTTACATGAGAGTCTCTATCTTGGACTTTGAACCCCATAGGTTGTTCCACATACACCTCTTCCTTTATCGAACCATGAAGAAAAGCGGTCTTCACATCCATCTGATGAAGATTCCATCCTTGCGTAGCAGCAAGGGAAATAATAGATCAGATGGTGGTATATCGGGCCACTTGTGCAAATATATCATCATATTCTATGCCTTCCTTTTGAGAGAAGCCTCGGGCAATGAATCTTGCCTTGAAATTTTCAACACTACCATCAGATCCATGCTTGATCTTATAGAGCGATTTTGAGGTGACAACAAATTTATTCTCCGGTCTCGGAACCACATCCCAGGCATGATTCTTCATAATGGAATCGTACTCTTCATGTATAGAATCCTTCCAGACTTGATGCTTTATGAATTCTTCAAATGATTCAGGCTCATATTTTACGATTGTACTCATGGCTGCTAGATACCCTTGGTATCTATTCAGCTTCTTGCTTTCACAGAATGTTCCCTTTGGGGCCATATGTCTCTCGGCATCTTCGAGAGTATCCTAGAGCCATACAGGTCTTCTCTTCATTAAAGGAGGTGGATCAATGGGGTCCATCAGTCCTTCAACATCGAGCATCATCTCATCTTTTGATTCTTCCTGATTCCCAGATCTTACATCATGATCTTCCCCAGAGCTTGAAAGATTTATCACTTTCCTGAGGGAAGCATCTTCATCAAAGGTAACATCATGGAAAATATCCACTTCTCTTTGACCAGGCACATAGACTCTATAAGCCTTCGAAGTTTAACTGTAAACTTTCTTCCCTTCTCTTTCGGCACATGAAAATAAACATGACATCCAAAAAATCTAAAATGTGAAACATCAAGTTTCTTACCAGAGAAGACTTATTTGGGAGTTTTGGAGTCCAGAGTGGAATGCGGGCATTGATTTTGTATGTACACAACAGTGTTCGCAACTTCTCCCCATAGAAAATTTGGAAGACCTTGGTCAAATAGTAGCATGGCATAGGCAGCTTCCACAATGGTCATGTTATTTATTTCAGCAACACCATTTTTCTTAGTAATATACACGGTTGTGGTCTCCCTCTTAATGCTAGCTTCTCTGCAAAATTTATTGAACTCATTCGTCTCATATTCAGTGCCATTATCGGTCCTCAAAATCTTGATCTTATTCCTTGTTATATTTTCCACCAAGGCTTTGAAAGTATGAAACCACATGAATGCTTCATCATTCTTCTTCAAGAAGTATATACAGGTCTTGCGAGAGAAGTTATATATAAACGTCATGAAATAAGAACATCCTCCCAAGGATGTCATGGGAAGCATACCAGACAGATCATAATGTATTAATTGAAAGGCATCAGATGCATTTGTGACACTTGAGGGGAAAGGTCCCCTTGTATGCTTTCCTTTGGCACAACCTTGACATACACCTTCATGATAATTTTTGAATTTGGGCATCCCTATCACCACCTTCCTTGCTCTGGTAAGGGCTTTGTAATGAAGGTGTCCAAACCTCCGGTGCCATAGTTCAGTTTGACAAATAGTATCACATGTCATAGCCCCTAGTGTACTTCCTCCAACCTGGTAGAGTGTATCAACTCTAAACCCAATCATAAGAGATTCCTTGAGACTCTTCTTTCAGATGCATACCTTTCCATTGACGAATGTCACCTTGAAACCTTTGCCTTCCATGGCCTAAATAGACACAAGGTTCTTCTTCAAATTAGGTACATAGAGTACATCTTGTAAGTGAAGGACTTGACCTTGAGATAGATGGAGGGTCACAATCCCTGTCACTTCCATGGGATAGGTGGCATTATCTCCAAGGATAATTTTCATATTAGTATCCTTTTCAATCATATCAGAAAGTTCTTATTTAAACCCAGTGAGGTGCCTTGAAGCACCACTATTAATGAACAAGACATCCATTGTGTCAAGTGGAGATGCAATAGAGAGGGCAGATACAAGAATGAATTCATTTTTCTTATCATCAACAACATTAGATTCCTCATACCTGAAATTTATTGACCTTTTGAAAGGTTGCCCATTTCCATTGTGACTAGAGGGAGCATTCTAGGGAAATTTTTAAGGATGGACGTTTATCTTAAAGTTTAAAAACTTGGCGAATCTTAGTAGTCCCCAATATGTGAATTGTAAAATTTTTGATGTTATTTTTGTAAAAATATTTAGTTTTGTAATCATTTTGTATTAGTATATATAAATTTTTGGAAATTTTTAGGGTAAAATATTTTTATACTATAAAATTTTGGCGAATCAATTTTAAAAAAAAATTGGAATTGGCAAATATTTTTTTTGGAAAAAGCATGGAAAATTAGCCCACCTGCGAATATTAGCCCCTAAAATTTTCCATGGAGCCTTCCTCTTTCCTTTGAACCTATTGTTCCTTTGAGTTCCATTCCTCTTGTTGTTTCCATCATCCCCAGGAGAATCCCTTCTATTAGGGAATTCTCTACCATAGTGGCCAGTCTTGTTACATGTGTAACATCTTCCTTTCCTTAATAAACCCCCTGCTCTTCCATGGTTCCTCAGATCACCGTTATTCTTCTTCTCAGCACGAGAAGTGAAGGCATTACCTTAATTTTCATATTCCATCATTCTTGTTTCCTCTTGAGTGCATCTCGACAATGCTTCATTAAAATCAGGAATCACATTACTGTTGAGAATGGTAGTAATGAATACATGCCATTCAGAGGGGAGACCTCCAAGTGCGGTGAGAACCATTTCTCGATCAACTATTGTTTCTCCAATGGAAATAATATTATTCCTGATTTCATTCAATTTCAGAAAATAAGATTGAACGGATTCATCCTTGCCTTTCTTGAGATTCTTCAATTGGTTCTTGAAGAAAATAACTTGATTTGCATTGTTATCCCTGAACATATTGACCAAATTATCATACATCTCCTTAGATGTGCCCAACTTAGAGATGTAGGCAAACAATATTTTATGGATGGAATCCCAGATGATCGACTTAGATTCGATTTCCCCTTTCTTATACTTCATCTTGGTGGCAGCAGGTGCAGATGATGGAGGATCTTGGATTTTACCCTACACATAGTCCATGACCTCTTGATCTTCCAAGATCAAATCCAAATACATCTTCCAAGCATGGAAGTCAGAATTTACAGTCAACGTGTCATCATCTTTGAAGCCATTGTAATTTGAGGCACCCATGGGTCCTTGAAAAATGCTACTTCTTCAGTGATTGCTCTCAATACAAACTTGGGTTTTGTCTTTACCTTAGCTCTAATACCATGTAACATTTTTTAGATGTTCTATGCTTGATGCAAGTTTACTTTAAACCCGATATCAAATAGCAATCACATAAACATGAAAGTAAAATGCTGATAGAACATACCGATAGATCGATGGAAGACAAACCAAAAATACACTTAACTTGGTCAACAAAATATATGTGTTGTGGTGCGTTACGACGGTCAACATGATGCTTCAACCAGGAAAGTCTCCTCATGGTTAGCCAACCAGAAGTGTTACACAACCCTCAAGACAACTCTACAATAGTCAACCCAAAGTCAACAAAAGTCAATGATGTCCAGTCAACGGTCAACGTAGAACAACAAAAACAGAAAGTCAACACAGCAAGGTCAAACGTCAAATTCCAACCTTGATTTTTGTGCCAAAAAATGCAGACTGCTGAGATCCAAGTTTTGGCAGAGTTTGAGGTCAAGTTGACCAGCGTTGACTAAAGTCGATGCTGGTCAAAACTGCGCCGAAACCCTATATCATATCATAAAACCCTAGCTGCTGTTTTCCCACGTGTGAGAGAAGAGAAGCCTCCAAATGTGAGATCGAACTAATCAGATACAAGAGAGAAATGTGTGACGAGTGATGGTGAAAATGACCTCCAACATTGAGCAATATATATTCCATCTATGAGGGTGTGTGACACATCTGTTGGGGCTCCAAGCCTACATTACAATTTTGGCCGACCTTGCACGTAAGTGGAATTAATTCAAAATAAATGTTCTGCTCAACCGATCAAGATGTTCTTTAGATCGACCTTGCACCTCTTCGAAAGAGGAATCCAATAAAAATATTGGCATCATCATCTGAGAATCACAACATAGAGTTTGGACCTATTTTCCCAAAATTAACAGATTCTAAAAATGAAACTAATTCTAAATATGGACAATTAATTTCACACAATTTGGAGAATAACTGCCCACAGGTTCTTTCAATAAAAAGTTATATTAAGTCCTAATCATTTGAGTTGAACTTTTAAAGTGGATGATTTATCTAAATTACAGAAATCAAACTTAATTCTAATTTCATAAAAATAAATTCTTGAAGGTCAAACACAAAATAAAATAATCTAATTATACTAATGATGAAATGAACACATTTTGCATTGTTTTGCTGAAAGGAAATCTTAAGGTAATTTGCAATAAATAAATTCTATATTAAATGATTTTGAAAGATAATGACAGTGAAATCTAATTTCTACTTGCAAAAGATAAAATCATAACTTAGGAATGGTTACTAATGCACATATTCAACCTCTAAAGTGCATTTCATTAACATCTAAGAAATCAAATTGATTTATAAAACAATTAAGTGCTAATAGGAAGATGCATTGAATAATTGAAATCTTTATAGTGTTTTTTGTTTATGAGTACTCTAAAAGCATAAGAAAATATCTAGAAATGAAACTATAATAGAAAAAAATTCTTGAAAAGAAATTATAATGCTAAGAACAAAATAAACTGTGAAATAAACCTCACAGCTCAACAGGGGGCCCTCTATTGAGTGTCGGTTGTCTAGTGATCACAGGATCTTCACACATGAATTAGAAATAATAATGAATTATATTACAAAAAAGAGTGTTATTGGTATTCACCACCAAATCTTGATAGTTAAAAACCTTATGCCTCTGGTCCCGCTTATAGTATTTATACAAATTATAAAACGACTTAAAAGAGTCTTAAGTCGATATGCTATGAATAATTTTGATATCTACGAGATCAATTTAATTGAGAGTTCAATCTCTTTATGACTTGCTATTGAAAAACAAAGTCATAGGAGATTTATTTCGATCCATAATATTGACAGTTGCTCCAATTTTTAATCTCGCTCACTTGATATTTATTATTTCTCTGCTACCTATGATTGATCGCTACACAAAGTTTCCATAGTTGAATTTTGCTTTGACTTCAATATTTCCTAATCCGCATAGCTTTCCAAGAAATGATGGTAGATGGTTATCCATATGGGATCCATTTGTCATATTTTGATAGCATTTTTCCCTTTAGTGTAGCGTTGCAACCTGTCTAACAATGGATTCTGCTATGGAAACAAATATCAATTGCAGAATATTCATGATTTGTTTACTATAAGAATAATTTTGTTATAGTTCACTAAGAAACAAAGATTTTAAATATGGATGATTAATACCTTTGTAGGCTTTGAACTTTACCTCAAATATGTTGATATTTTTATAGAATAGTGACAAAAGGGTGAAATAATATGGCAAAAAGGATTGTTAAAAAGAAACAATTCTAGGCTTGAACATTCTCCACACCAAAGGTTTTGCATGTCCTCATGCACTAAAATTTCAAAATTGGTTATTTCCTTATTTTTAGTGGGTAATATCTAAAGCATGTGCAAGAACATCCAAGTTAGTGCATGTATTATTCTTAGTGCTGAGAATGGTCCTTGGTTTCTTCATTAAAATTCTTCATTGTAATCCTCTGACCCTGATTTTTAAGAAACTTGTTTTGAACTTTAAATTTTTTTTTTTTTGGTACCAATGACAGAGGTATAGAAGTATGTTGTCATTTTGAGTCTTGAGTATCTCATTCTAAACTTTAACTGCTTCACTTTCCCGAATCAAGTGTTTTTCTAATAATTTCCAACTCATAAATGTCTTGCTTCATATTTTCTACAATATTTTGTTCTTGATTTTCACCTTGTTTTGTTCTTGAAGTTTCACCCATTTGAAATTGAGAAGATTTTTCTTTTTGTTGTACTTTCCGCTCTAGAGATACCAGACAATCATAAATTTCTTGCTGGATTGGATCAATTTTTAGAGTTTGCTTGTTGACTAACTATATGAGGAGGTGTTTTAAACTATTCTTCTTCCATATCAATCATTTATGGTGACCGTGTGCTTGAAGGTTTTTCAAATTTTTTACTTCTTCTCAATTTCACTCCTGAAATTTCATTGCCTTGTTCTTTTGTTCTTTTATCCTATTTTTTCTTTCTTTTCTCGGTTAATTTCTGACTTGTACTATATTTATTTCTTATAAGATCTTGTCTATCATTTTTCTGTTTAAAATTCTCAAGGTAATGGGATAGTGGAGTATTGTCTTTCAATGGATCCTCTGGAATTTCAGTTACATCCTTATCTTGAGCTTCCTCTTCAACTCTCTCTTTTCAAGGTTAGGGTTTAATTTTCTTCTACTTATTTTAACCCTATTGTTTGGTTCTTTCTCTAGAGCTTCTACAAAGTGATTTATCACTAAGAAATCTTGTCAATTTTCTCCTTTAGTTTGCAAATGTTCTTCTACCAGAATCTTAACGAGTCCATGATGGCATAGAGAGTTATTGATGGATATATACTCTCTCTATATGCTAAATGTAATTTTATTTAAACTTTGAAGTAGGAAATAAGGAAAATTAATTTCAAAACCATCAACAAAATGCATCATAAGCCTAGCATGGTAGAAAAAAATTGTCCCAAATCTTATTTCACATGTTATAAATTTCTAGATGACTAGTAAAAGATTTCTTCATTTTCCCTTTAACATTGTAACTAGAATACCTTTCTTAAAAATGGACAAGTACACACTTGATTCTTTTAGGGACTGAACCCAATAATTCTCCTTTAATTTTATTTTTTTGAACCATATTTCTCCGTTTCTAGGTAGCCTTTTTCCTTTGCTACAACGGATTCTGTGAGGAGGAGTCTATTGTCTCCTATTTGAGCTTCCACTCCATCAAAATCTCGAGCAAAGGATTTGGTGATTTCCATTTCAAACCCATCAAATTTCTCAAAAATTTGGAGCCATCCCACATGTTGCAGTTGCTCTATGAACATTGGATATGCCTGGAGGAATTTCCCCCCTTTGGTTTGAAACGAACAAGAAGTCCCCATGGTGAAAAGATGTCTTGGTCTCGACTATGCTTTTTGATAGGGTTAATGGAGGAGTATGCTTTGAAAGGAAGAGTAAGAGAAATGTGAATTTGAATAAGTGAAATGGAGATGAGATAGATTTATGATAACACTGTAAGGTTGTTATGGAAGAAATCATGTTGTACCTTCACAATTTCCTAGATCTTATTTCAAATGACGAGTGTTATGTGTTCAATTATTTATCTAACTTTGATGTGACTGGAGATTTAATGATGAGGAGATATGGAATAATGGTCATGTAATAATTTCACAAAGTTCTTCAACCTTTTGATATATTCATCCATATTAAAATATAAGTTATTATATGAAATAAACCTTTAGCATTCTTACATACCTTTATTTTTTATGTTTCCTTTGATGTTCTTCTAGTTGTAGAATTTGATCCTCGTTGTAGAACTATAAACGAGCTGCAGAATGATAGGAATTATGTTTGTGCTTGTCATCTTTCGGTCTTTCATCAGAAAAATACTTCGTAATTTTTTCCATTGTTTTAATGAATAATTAGTGAAAATATTGATCCTATGAATGTAGCTGACCACCTGGAAATTTAGAAAATGAAGGATAAAAGGAAATAGGGACAAGAAAGGGGGCATTTTTGAAAATCTGAATTGCCAAGAGATCTTGGTTTTCAATTAAATTTTTCTATATAAACATGGAAACATAGTTGGTTTATATATATATATATAGATATATTGCTATTTTATTATTATTTTTTATTATTTTTAATTTTTTTTGGAAAATAAATTACAATGAAGTTGAAGAGTGATGATAAAAATCCCCTTTCTTGATCAACTTAAATTTAGAATTTTCTTGCAAATACTTAATTTTTTTTTCCCTTATTAGTGGTTTATGATATAATCTGAATCTATGACCATTAATAAGGAAAAAAAAATTTCTATCATCAATAGTCTTGATTTTGACTGCTCCATTGTCAAAAATAGTATCAATCTCATAAGGACCAAGCCAATGAGTTTGGAATTTTCCCTGAAAATATTTTAACTTGGAATAAAATATAAGAGCACAATCACCTTGTTTTAACTTTTTAGCTTTGATGAAATTGTCATGCCATTTTGATTTGTGTTGTTGCACTATGCTAGTCCTTTGAATAACATCTTATCAGATTTTATCTAGCTCATTCAATTGTGCTAGCCTTTTCTTTTGATCTTCTGATAGATCAAGGACCAATTTATCAGTTGTTCTGTAGGTCTCCACCTGGAATAATATTGGAAACAAGACTTGCTTCCCATATACAAGTTCATAAGGAGTGTGTCCGGTTGTATTCCTCCATGTTGTTCAATATGCCCATAATGTTTTTGGAAGATTTTCTGACCAATCATTTCTTTGAAAATGCACAGTCTTGGTAAGAATTACTTCAAGCACTTTGTTGGTAGATTCCACCTGCCCATTGGCTTGTGGATGATATGGAGTATAATTTCGTTGTTTGATATTATACTCCTCCATGATCTTCTACACCAACTTTTATGTGAATTGGGTTCCTTGATCTATTAAAATTTCTCTTGGAACACCAAAATGAGTAAAGTTATTCTCAAAAATAAATGTAGCTACAACATTTTCAGTTGAAAATAAAAGAGGTTTAGCTTCTACCCATTTTGTGACATAATTTGTGCAAAAAAGTATGTAACTTTTCTGTTTAGATGGAGGATTTATAGGTCCCACAAAATCTAAAGCCCATTTTTATAAAGGTTCCACAATTACTTGTGGTTGTAGAGGAATTTCATCTGATGGCACTGATTTTCCCATTCTCTAACAACTATCACATCTTTCGACATATTCCTTGGCATATTTGAAAATAGATGGCCAATAATATCCCCAAAGAGGGATTTTGTATGCAGTTCTTTTATCAACGAAATGTCCTCCACATGGCTCATCATGGCAAGCTGTTAGAATTTTTGGTTCTTCATCTTCTTGAACACATCTTCGAATGATCACATCAAGTCCAGTTTTGTATAATTATCCATATATCTAAGAATAAGATGCACCAGTTTTGATAAATTTTTATTTTTCTCTTGCTGATAATTGTGGTGGATATTTCCATGTAACTAAATAATTGGCAATATTTTCAAACCAAGGCAATTTAGTAGATACTGCAAAAAGATACTCATCAGGGAAATTATTTTTTAAAGGAACATCAACTTTATTGTTTTGTATTTTGGAAAGGAAATCAAAAACTGTATTTTCTTTCCCTAGTCTATCAAGAATAGTGATGTTGAATTCCTGTAATAATAAAAACCATCTTGTAATTATTCCATTAGTAATCGGTTTTTTCATTAAATACCTAATGGTAGAATGATTTGTATGAATAAAAGTTTCATAACCAATGATATAGTGATGAAATTTATTAATGGCATGAACAATAGCTAAAAAATCCTTTTCAGTCAGAGTATAATTTAACTCTGTTGGAGTCAAATTTTTACAAGTATAATAAATAACATGAGGAGATAAATTTTTTTTGTCCCAATATAGCCCCTAAAGTCAATAAAAATGTGAAAAAGGAGAGCCCAGTTTGGTCCTCTTAGAATTGGTGATTCAGTCATTCTTTGTTTCAAATTTTCAAATGATTTTTGAAAATCATAGTTCGATGCAAATTCACAGTATTTTGTAAGAAGTTTGAAAAGTGGAGAGACTATTTTTTAGAAGTTTTCAATGAATTGCCTATAATATACAGTAAATCTTAGAAAACTTCTAACATCCCTTTTACAAAGAAGAATTGGAATTTTAGAAATAACTTCTATCGTAGATGTGTCCACTTTAATTCCATCACCTGAAATATGGTGTCCTAAAATAATCCCTTCATTGAACACCATAAAATATTTTTCATGGATTAATGAAAGTTTCACTTATTTACACCTAATAATAAATTTTTCTATATTTCTCATATCTTCTTTGAAAGTATCTCCATACACAAAAAAATCATCCATGTATACTTCCACACAATCATGAATTAGATCAGAGAATATACCTAAATATACTCTCTGAAATGTGGCAGGTGCATTACATAATCCAAAGGGAAGTACCCTATAGGATGTTCCCTAAGGACATGTAAAAGTAGTTTTGTCTTGATCTTCTGGTACTAGTTGGATTCGATTATATCCACTAAAATCATATAAAAATGAAAAATACTTATTTCCTACCAAGGTATCTAATACTTGATCTATAAAGGGTAGTCGAAAGTAGTATTTCAAAGTGGCTTTGTTTAATTCTCTATAATCAATACTCCATTTCCCATTCTTCTTTGTAACAATCACTAGAGGTGAGACCCATTGACTATCTGATATAGGGTAATTGAAATTCACATTCAATAGTTTTTGTAATTCCTCTTTAACAATTTCCCTGAGATTTGGATTCATTCTCCTTTGCAGTTTCCTATCCGATTTGACATTTTATTGAATCTAAATATGATTCATACAAGTTTTAGGATCAATTCCTTTCATATGAGTATATTCTCATGCATAAGCAGAGGAATGTTTCTGTAACATCTTTATTAATTTTCTCTTTTGATGTTCTTCCAAATTATTGTTGATATTTAATGTTTTGTTTGGAAACATTCTACTTGAGAATTTCCAAACTTCTCCATAGAATGTAAAGAAAATTGATGAGATGATAGATATTCAATATTACATTTCTCTTGAAAATTCTGATTTTCCTCATAGTAAGAATATGAATCATTATTTTTCATCAAATTTATCAATTGATTTTCTTCATCTCTTTGTGAAAAAGTATAAACTGATTGCATATTATCAAAGTTATCATTATCACCATCTATCCAAATTTCAATTTCTACTTCAGTGGTTGTTTTTGCAAGAGGATACAATGTGAATTTGTTAGTGGAACTTCCATCAGATATATACATATCAATTGATCTACAAATTATGAATGCATTCGTTGTATCTAGCCAATGTCTACCTAAGATCAATGGATGACCTCCTAAATTATTCTTGGGAGTTAAAATCATGAAGTCTAAAAGAATTCCCAATAATCTAGAGAAATAGACACATCTTCTAATACTCCATATGGTTTAATAACATATCTATCTACTAACTGTAATAATATTGGAGTATATTGAATATTAGGAAGCTTAAGTTGCTCCATTGTCTGTTTACTCATGATATTAATTGATGGTTCTAGATAAATTAGAGTGTTTTGGATCTCAATACCATTGATGTGGATTTTTAAAATGGGGCTTCTTGAATCTAAATATTTTTGGACAATTGTTTTCCCCATCATAATATTAGAAATTCTTCCTACCAATTGAATCTTTTTAATGTTTTTTTTTCTTCGTAGTTTTGTGATACATATCTCCTTGATAGTTTTTGCAAATATTGGCATTTCCTTTATGGCCTTAAGTAAAGGATTTTTAATGCAAACATTATTAAGTTCATCTAGAATATCATAATCTGATAAAACAATTTTCCTTTCTATTCCTTTATTGGTTTTAAGTCTCTCAGGAAAAGGTGGATCTTGTAAAGAAATAGAAGGTTGTTATACTAGAGGAATTATGGGAGCTTGTTTTATTTCTTCATCCTTTGATTGTATAGGAACACCTTCCCTTAGAGACTTTCTTGGTAAAGATTTACATATTATTCATGAATCTCTTCCTCTTTATATTTTTGGATGTCAATTGTTGGTGAATTATTTTCCAAAACCCTACCAGATATAAGTTGGACATCATTTACACCTAATGGGGTCACCATACAAGCTTGAAATTTTTTTCCTTGAAAATTATAAATAGCTTGCTGATTTTTATTATTTTGGTTAGGAAGTGGTTGAGTAGAAAATTGGTTTGGATTTTGAGGAAATGGTAATGAAAGTTGTTGATTTGGATTTTGAAATTGAGGGGGTTGAGTGGGTTGAGGCAGATAATATTATGGTGGTAAATAAGGATAAGGTTGTTGGAATTTAGGATACTGAGGATATTTTCCTTAAGGATTTTTACAACCTTGTGCCCAAGATGGATTCTGAGATTTTGGAGGCCAAGGTTGCGAATGCATAGATGTAGTCCAATTATTTTGTGGTTGTGCATATGATTGAGTATTAAAACCTTGATTCATATTTGGATGTTGATTTTTCCATGTTATTTTAGCAACAAAACAAGGAGATTCAACTTGGCTTGACCCAGCTTCATCTTGAAAGACAACTTTAAGACCATGTATCGATGGAAACTCCTTAGTATTATGATTTTAAGCACATATGACACAAATTTATACACTTCCAAGGGGGAATTCTCTTAAGTCACGATTCTTCCTACATCTGGGGGTGATCTGAGGCAAAATATAGCTATTGCAACATTTTTGGCTTTTTTGTTATTTTGTATTTTAAGGGTATCTATTTGTTCACTAATACTCCCTAGAATATATTTTTTCAAATTGTCAAGAAATTGCATATTTCAAATCTACTTACTGTTCTAGTTGCATATTTATTAATTCTAGACATAACATGATCTCTTAGATTTTTCCTAGTTCTAGCCTTAACCCTTGAAATATGTGTACACAATGCACCAATTTCTCTAAATGGAAGTTGAGAAACATCTCCTTTGACCATTAAGTTGAGTAGGTCAATCTACTCATCTTTAATAGATTTTAGCAAAAGATCTTTCAGCATGTCATCATCTAGATTATACATCTTGGTCATTTTAATGTTATAGGTAAATATTTCAACTAAGTCTTCAATACTTTCATACTCTTTCTGCATCATTTTAAAGACTTAATATTTAAGGTTATGGGGCATGCAATAATCCTTATATTTATCTAAGAACACATTTTTCATGTCTTCCCATGTTCTAATTAAATATGTTCCTAATCTCATAAAACAAGTGCTCCATCTTTAAGAGTAGCTGGAAATAATTTCAAATTTTGAGGATCAAGTAGGTAGTCATTAGATCTACAAAAATTCAAACTAAAAAAGAAATGTTTTAGGGTCCTCATGTCTTAAACCATCGAAATTAGGGAGAATAGAGGGTGAGATTTTTTTCATAGTGGGTACATAATCTTCATCAAATATTGGAAGTAAAAAAGGTTTTGGATCCCCTAAACCACCTCTACCTCCACCTCCTCCTCTATTTCCTCCTCTGCCTATTGCGTCTCCAATATTAAGTTGACTATTTACATTATGTACTTCTTCTTCTCCTTCCCTTGCCATTGTAGACTCCTCAGAGCTAATATAAGGTTATATGATTGGATTATTTAGCTCTTATTCTGGTTCTTCTACTAATGGTATATTAGAATAAATTTGCTCTTCTTCTTCACTAGGAACTTCTAGTTCTTGCCCTAGAAATTTTTCTCCAGTAGAAAATAATAAGATTACTCCTTTTGTTGGGGATATAGGTTCTTCAACCACAACTTCAATAGAGGAATTTGGTGAATCTCAGGGTTGGATTTCAAATTTATGTAGCTTAGGAAGTCTATTTCTACCTTCCAATGAGGGAATGCGAGTTTCAGTGGATGGTGTGGCACTACAAGATCTAGGTGGAGTGAGTGGTGATGTTGTAATTGAACTTCTACCTCTACTTACAAATCTACCCCTAAAATCCATTTCTCTAAATGTTTTTTTATCAATTTTTATCAATATTTGAAAAATGAAATCCTATATACACTTCCCTAGTAACGACGCCAAAATGTTTGGTAAATTAATTGTCTTCAATTTGATTCATTAATTGTCAACCAGGATTCATGTACTTTTGAAATGTAAGTGCACTATATTTGCTAGTATTTATTCTGTAGATCAAGAGATTCTAAAAATGAAACTAATTTTAAAGATGGAAAATTTCTTTTCGTACAATTTGGAGAATAAATACACACATGTTCTTTCAATCCAAAGTTATATTAAGTCCTAATCATCTGAGCTGAAATTTTAAAGTGGAAGATTGATCTAAATTGCAGAAATCAAACTTAATTCTAACTGCAATAAAGGAAATTCTTGAAGGTCAAACTCAGAAGCAAACAATCTAATTCTTTTTATGCGGAATTGAACACATTCTACACTGTTTTGTTGAAAGGATATCTTAAGCTAATTTGCAATAAATAAAATATATATTAAATGCTTTGGAAAGAAAATGACAATGAAATCTAATTTCTTCTTGCAAAAGACAAAATCATAACTTAGGAATGGTTACTAATGTGCATATTCGGCCTCTAAATTTCATTTCATTAACATCTAAGAAATCAAATTGACTTATAAACCATAAAAGTACTAACAGGAAGATGCATTGAATAACTGAAATATTTTAGTGTTTCATGTTTATGAGTACTCTGCAACTAAAAGAAATAACTAGAAATGAAACTATAATAGAAACAAATTCTTGAAAATAAGTTATAATTCTAAGAACAAAACAAACTATGAAATAAACCTCACATCTCGATGGGGGGCCCTCCCGTGAATCCATGTTGAATAGTGATCACAGGATATTCACGCGCACAATAGAAATAGCAGTGAGTTATATTATAAAACATAGTGTTATTAGTCTTCACCACCGAATCTTGATAATTTAAAACTTTATGTCGTTGATCTTGCTTACAGTATTTATACAAATTATAAAACGACTTGAAAGAGTTTTAATCTGACATGCTATGAATAATTTTGACATATATGAGATCAATTTAACTCAGAGTTAAATATATTTATGACTTGCTATTGAAAAAGAAAGTCATAGGAGATTTATTTCGATCCATAATCTTGAAAAATACTCCAATCTTCAGTCTTTCTCGCTTGAGATTTATTATTTCTCTGCTACCTATGTTTGATCTCTGCTACCTATGTTTGATCACTACACATAATTCCCATAGTTGAATTTTCCTTTGACTTCAAGATTTCTTAACCTATGTAGCTTTCCAAGCAATGTCAGTATGTTTTTACCCATCTGGGAGCCATTTGTCAAATTTTGATAGTATTTTTCCCTTTACTGGAGTGTTGCAACATGTCTAACAATGGATTCTGCTGCGGAAAAAAAATATCAGTTTCAGAATATTTATGATTCGGTTATTGTAAGAATAATTTTGTTATAGGTCACTAAGAAATAGAGATTTTAACTATGGATGATTAATAACTTTATATGAGAAACTTGACCTCAAATATGTTGAGATTGTTATAGAATAGTGACAAAAAGGTGAAATGATATGGAAAAAAGGTCTGTAAAAAATAAACAATTCTAGGCTTCAACATAAACCATATCACTAACAAAATATAAATTTATTAATTTATAGAAAAAAAATATTGTGAAATATTATTAATAAGTTTAATATTTCCAAATAAAATATACTGTAAATGTATATAAAAACATACACTAATCTTATCAACCTTGCAAGGCTAGCATTTGAACCCAAATTAAAGAGTAAATAACAAATTATAAAAAGCCAAAATATAATTAAAGGGGATATATATAGATTTTGATATTTAAATGTTTATGATAATTTTATAATAAAAAAATTAAATAAATAAATATTACAATTTAAATTATTATATAATGTTACCAGCACATTGATCTTACCAACCTTATGAGGCTTGCATCTGAACCCAAAATAGAGAGTAAATAGCAAATTATAAAAATCTTAAATAGAATTAAACGGAATGTATATAGATTTTGTTATTTAATTTTTTGTGAAAAATTTATAATAATAAATAAAATAAATAATATTATAATTTAAATTATTATATATTAATTATATTTAGTTTAAGTAATTTTAAATATTAATGGTTATTTTTAGATTTAAATTGAGTATAATCTAAACATGTTATTATTCAAATTTAAAAAATCCTTACATATTGTAATGTTCCTTTTTCAGGATTGCTCATAAAACATGCATCAAAAACACATTTCCAGCAAAAAATGCAATAAAAAAGTGAAATTGAATCTTGGATCCCATCGAGTAGACCATATGAAACTTAAATCCAAGAATAGAGATGAAAAAAAACAAACTAGGTGGGTTAAACAGATCTCCCACACCTAGGATTGCTAAAAAGTGCTAAAACCCCAAGACTGCAAAATGCCGGAGCAGCTGCTCAAGGGACTGCGCAGTATAAGAGAGGGTTTACACATACAATTATAAGAGAACAATAGATCTACTCATGTATTTATAAATAATGCTGAAGAACAGAGATATAATATCCCTTTAAAAAATACAAGAGAAACTGGCAAGGGTTTCTTGTCAAACACTCTGCATACAAAATGGGATATTCAGTAACTTACTGAATCACCACTGCAAAAATTAATTAAATGAGTGTAGAAGGCCGAAATATTTCTGATCTACTATATATCCATCAAGGGCTTCCTCCCATGAAAGGATGAACTTCTCAATCACAAGGAAACATTGCAACGGAGCCACCCAACCATGCAATGAGCACTGCCTCCAAAATAACGCATTCCCTAGAAGAAACAATGTTGGGAATGTATGGGAAATGAGTGGTCTGATACCACATATCTTAAATAAGCTCTGGATCTCTCCAAACATATCTCTCAAGTGAAGTAAAGTTTCCTCCAATGAGAAACTAGGTCAAAATTCGGGATTCCAATTCCTTCCACTGCTGCACCCAGCAACACTACACAATCTCCAGCAAAGTTGTGCTGATGAAGATGGCTAAAGCTTGGCCTAAAAGCCTGATGTGGAATGATGAATGAAAACTCTCCCAATGAGCTCTTCAAAGGAAAGAGGTGGGATTCCTTCCCGGGAACACCCAGTGCTAAACAACACTGCAACTTTGTTAAGCAGCAAAGCAGCAACAATTCTTGGCAGCCAAGAATAATAATCTATAACATGATGAATAATTATAACATCCTCTTCCTTATATAAGACATGAGATTTCTTTCCCTTGGCCCCACTCAATTAGGTTACTTCTAACCCAAGTTACATCTCCCTCCAAAATTGCGTTATTCATCGTAGGATTCCTCCTCCACTAAAACTGCGCTGTTGACTTAGTCAAAGCAGCGTCATTTTAACCTCGTTCACACATGGAGGTTTTTTATTAGGCTATAAAGAATGTCTCCTTTCACACTTGGATTTTTTTTATCCTCCTTAGGAGACTTATGGGCTTTTCTACCCATTTATTTACCGGTTAGAGCTGCTGCTAACTCTAATGTTCCATTTAGCTTGGAGGCTAAAATTTTGGGACATTACAGTCCTCCCCTCCAAAATATTTGCTTGTCCTCAAGAAAATGCATAAGGAGAACAAAATCTCTCCCCTCTTCCTCATGTGGCCTCCATCAATAGCCTCCATCACTGCATCAAGAGAATCTGCAAATATACTATCATCCAATGCTTCCTCCTAAGTGTGTAAAACCAAGGTGTCTACATCAATCAAAGGTGGAAAGTGTGAATGGAAACATGTTAGTTGTCTCATGGCCTCCATAGAGTAGGAGCGATGACCAACATGGTGAATGAGTGCCTCTCTCACCCATGCTATCATCCAAATGAAGTGAGTCACCCTCCAACATGGTAACTCATGAAAATTCTCCTCCACCTTGTGCTCTAGAAATGTAGGTGGGCTGAATAAGTGAACATGATAGGCAAGAGGGCATATCCCACACTGTCCTCCTCTCCACTCATGATAAGTGTAGAGGGTATGCTGATCTTGGGCTGAAACATGATTTCCCTCCAATGACAAGAAGAAGATTGAGCCTCCAATGACTCTTCCTCCAAAATCATAAGACATGTCAACCCAAACCATTCCATCCAAGATGAATGGCACATCATCACCATTTGGCCTCCAAATCAGAAAATGGCTGAAAGTTAGGTGCAATTTTGGATGGTGCTAAAGGTTCTCCAAGTAGATATTATGCAGTCCCCCCAACTACTGCTTGAGAATGTCATATGCAAAGTGGTCCTGCAACAAGTTACAAGCTGTATATGTCTGTTCTCCCAACATGGGGAAGTAAGCATCAATTTCTATCAACTGTACATGGATAAAATAACAATACACTTGCCCAAATTCATGTATAGATGGGCTACTATCATCATAAACATTGGCCCTAAAGTGACCATAAAACCCAAAAATACTCTTGCTCTTTTGAGGAGCAATGCATTGTTCAAACATGGTGGGAAGGTACAAATACTCAATGGAGTAATAAACAAGTACAGAAATGCATTCCCTACCATACATAGTGAGTAGGCTAAAAGTGTGGTCCATGTATAAGCTCCCCCATGAGGATTCCCTCACAAAAATCTGCAAAAAGAAGGGATACAAATACTCTTTGGAGCACTCCATCAATAAGAACACACTCCCATGTGACAACGCTGTAGGCCTTAGGAATAAGGCTCCATGACTCCTCCCTTTGAAATTCCACATTCCAAAGCCATCCACCATCATGCTGCTATGTAAGAATATCATATTTCGACATGGAAGACTCTCATGATCCTCCAACACTGAAGGGTAGCCTCCTTGCACCATGAATGTGCCTTCCTTCTCTTCAGAAATATCATGAAAAGTATGGGAAGAATTTTTCCCATACTCTCCCAAGTGCAACCATAGCAACAAAAATTTCTTATGTTGCCTATTTTCTCCCTCATACAAGCTATGAAGTGAGATCATGATGATCATCTTGTATGATGCCCCATACCAACAAGTTTTCTGCTACTCTATCATATGGGTGTCATGCCATCCAATTGGTTTCTCTCTCCATACAAAACTTCCCTTGAGAAAAAACACATCAGCAATACATGGAAGCAAAATACAATGAGATCAAGTTTCCAAATGACAATCGGAGAGTGAATTATAGTTCCACTCATGGAACCAGCATAGTGCATCCTTTGCTTGCATCAAAATAATAAATAAAAAGTGCTTTACCAGCCACTTGTTTGCTACTGTAGTCATCCCATAAGATGAAAACATGAACTTACAATATGGTGTCAATGGTGCACACCAAGAAACATGTGGCTTCCCCCACAGCTCATCAAAAGGATAGCCAAAGTCAATGCCACAAGTAGCTGCAAGTCCATCATCATACAATATGCAAGAAGAAGCAATTCTTCTTGATACATCATGTTGCTCAAATAAGGAAAAGAAGTATAACACAAAATGTAAAAGTATACCTCCTCCATCATGTGCTTGAGGTCTTGAGCTGAAATGGCTCAACTGGAAATTCTCCCTTACTCCCAATGAGTAGGAAGGTGGCTGTTACATCCTCTCTATCATCATCTGGGCTATGCATCTCTCCATATGCTGATATATGTCATGCTGGATTCCCTCCCAAGTGAACTCCTCCATCAACTGGAAATATGCACCAAAGTGCATAGAAGAGAAGTCCTCATGTGCTGCATGTAGCAGCTTCTCCTTGAGACTAGAAGATCTAGTCAAGAAGATCCTACCATAGGAATAGATGGCCACATCATCAACCATGTATCTGTCATTTCCATTTGGGTCATCAAGAATCATGCATGCACCAAGATCCTTGGATTACTCTACCAAAAGCTGAGATCTCCAATAAGTATCAATCCTCCTCAAAGACAACGCTGGTGATCTGTCATGTGAAGCTCTCCTCAAGCTACTGCCTGCTACTTTGACATCCCCCATGCCAAAGTATTACTCTCGACTCTTCACCTCTCCAAAATCTAAGAGTGGTGAATCCAAAGACAAGATGTCTTCCATCATCTCCAGATCAGGTGGCCTCCCAGGTGGAATGCCTCCATATAGTGAGACATCAATGTCAAAAGTAGACTGCTCATATGGTTGGGAAACCTTTCCCTTGCTTTCACAGCGCAATACAGTCTGCTCCTTTGTTGCATTGGCTATTTGAAATAGAGAAGGGTGTGTGCCTCTCATCAAATGATGCTACTCTTCCTTCCTTCCTTCTCCTTCCAGTTGTAATGCTGCACAATCATGTTACTCACTGATTGTGCTTGGACCTCCATGTATGAGATCCTGGGGAACTTCTTGCAAAGGCACAAGAATCCCTCCCATGGGAGCATGTGCTCCTCCCTCCTCTACATGAGGAACTAGATGTTCTCTAGATGTGATAACGTTGTTTCCCTCTCCTTCATCAATGAGTGTAGGCAACATATCAACAATTGGATCCCCTTGTAAAAAATTGATCCCCATGCCCTCTTGTTCAAGAATATGAACTGGAGGTTTTGCTTCTGGCAATGTGTAATGCAAGACATCATCTCTTCTCATGGTTTTATGAAATGGAGTTTCCTCCATCACATGCAAGGGTTTTGTTTTGTCAAGTTTTCCTTGGTCATGTGTCTTAGGAAAATTTTCACCAAACCTATCCATCAATGTTTTTATGAAACTTGCAAAAGAGAAGGTATTTTCATTCTTTAAGGAATAAGATTCAAAAATCCACCATGCATGAGCCTTACCTTTGAAATGCAACACTACAACTCTGATATATTTATCTCGAGAAATATGGTGCAGCTGCAAATAGGAGTTTAGCTCCTTCACCCAAGCTCCAACTGAACATGTAGGTGATCCAGAAAAAGTAGATAGAAGAAATCTATCTGTATCCCGTTGCTGGCTCTTCTCCATCTGGATCTTGTAAAACTCCTAGAAATCAGTATGATCTCTAAACCTCTTAGTTTGAGATTCATACTCCCGCAACAAATCACTAAGAGTCATTCTCTTAGGCATTCTTCCTCCTCCCATCCATCTCGGGATAGCTCTGGGCATTTGACTGCGCTATGCATCATGGAGTGCAACTGCATTCTCACACTCACCATGTAAAATCTAGATTCATATCTAGAATCAACCTCCTTTGGAGATCCCATCTCCAATCTCATCTTCTTCAGCTCTTCTTGAAAGCTCTTCATAGATTTTGGAAGAGGCTTTGTGAGCTTGTCTTCCTTTCTTCTGTTACATACTAAAGCTTTCTGGATTTTGTCCATATATCCTTATTATAATAGCTGTATCTCACAGGATGTACCAGAGATCATGCTCTGATACCACTGTAATGTTCCTTTTCCAGGATTGCTCATAAAACATGCATCAAAAACGCATTTCCAGCAACAAATTCAATAAAACAGTGAAATGGACTCTTGTATCCCATATATTAGACCATATGAAACTTAAATCCAAGAATAGAGCTTAAAAAAAGAAAACTAGGCGGGATAAACAGATCTCCCACACCTAGGATTGCTAAAAAGTGCTAAAACCCCAAGACTGCAAAATGCCGGAGAAGCTGCTCAAGGGACTGCATAGTATAAGAGAGGGTTTACACATAAAATGATAAGAGAATAATAGATATACTCATGTATTGATAAATAATGCTGAAGAACAGAGATCTAAGCTCCCTTTACAAAATACAAGAGAAACCGACAAGGGTTTCTTTTCAAACACTCTGCATACAAAATGGGATATTCAGTAATTTACTGAATCACCACTGCAAAGATGAAGTACATGAGTTTAGGAGGCTGAAATATGTCTGATATATTTTATATCCCTCAAGGGCTTCCTCCCATGAAAGGATGAACCTCTCAATCACAAGGAAACAATGCAATGGAGCCACCCAACCATGCAATGAGCACTGCCTCCAAAATAATGCATTCCCTAGAAGAAAAAATGCTGGGAATGTATGGGAAATGAGTTTTCTGATACCACAGATCTGAAATAATATCTGGAGCTCTCCAAACAAATCTATCAAGTGAAGGAAAGTTTCCTCCAATGAGAAACTATCTCAGAAGCTGGGATTCCAATCGCTTCCACTGCTGCACCCAGCAACAGTACACAATCTCCGGCAAAGTTGTGCTGATGAAGATTGCTGAAGCTTGGCCTAAAAACATTATGTGGAATGATGAATGCAAAATCTACCAATGAGCTCCTTAAAGGAAAGAGGTGGGATTCCCTCCCAGGAACACCTAGTGCTAACCAACATTGCATCTTTGCTAAGCAGCAAAGCAGCAACAATTCTTGGTAGCCAAGAATAATAATCTACAACATGATGAATAATGCTGCCATCCTCTTCCTTATATAAGACATGCATTTTCTTGCCCTTGGCCCCACTCAATTAGGTTACTTCTAACCCAAGTTACATCTCCCTCCAAAATTGTGTTATTCATCCTAGGATTCCTCCTCCACTAAAACTACACTGTTGACTTAGTCAAAGAAGCTTCATTTTAACCTTGTTCACACATGGAGGTCTTTTATTAGGCTAGAAATAATGTCTCCTTTCACACTTGGAGTGTTTTTATCCTCCTTAGGAGACTTATGGGCTTTTCTACCCATTTATTTACCGGTTAGAGCTACTGCTAACTCTAATGTTCCATTTAGCTTGGAGGCTAAAATTTTTGAACATTACAAATATATTAAGGAGAATTATATAATAATTATACTTTATGAGAAAAACATGTGCTATATTATAAATATATAAGAAGTATATAACTTGATGTTGATAATTTCCTGTAAAATGCATGTTTTGTTTGTTTATGTGCGTGACGTTTTAGGTGAACACTTCACCCATCTTCAGGGGATGGGTGAAGTGTTCACCTGAAACTCCAAGCACATCAATGAACAAGACACAATTTACTAGAAGTTATCAACATAAAGTTAAATAGACTATGAAAATATCCATGTCAAAAGTACATAACTTTTCTAATAGTTTAATATAATTATATTATGATGTGAGTAATCTCCAATAAGATCTATATGGTTTACCAGACCCTAAGAAGGTAAGAGATTAAACAAAATTATTTATTTAGCAATTTATTTGTATGTTAGAAAAGCACTGAGAGAGGGATTCTAAGATCACCATAGTTTTGCTCACTTAAGAGGTCCAGAAGGTTGGTAGTCTAACAAATATTTTTAAAATTAGATCAAATATCAATATATGATGGAGAATCTAAGAGAAACTATTTTTCATATTCCACCCTCTTAGTATGGAAAAGGTGAGAGACTCTTTCATTTCATGGTGTCTTGGGAATTTAGAAACTCCCAGTTTCACTATGAAACTCATGAGAATTAGTTTTTATCTTAGAAATGTTCATTTTCTTCTTAGGAAAATGGATATTTTGTTTTTTGATATTGTGATTAATCATCTCCTTATAATATCATAGTTTACTTTTCCCTCTAACTCTTTATCACCCCGCAAATTATCCTTAATTTATGAGGTAATAATATTTTTAATATTATTATTTTTCTACAAAATGATCAAATCCTTTATCCCCCAATGGCCTAGCCAAGACTGGGCATTCTTATGCCATCCTCCTTTGAGCCAAATGTGGGGGTTTAGGGTAGAGTTAGAAGAAATTTTAGGAAGCTTTACAACTTTTGTGTTGTATAACTTCTTATACATAAGATACCTAGTCATAGTCATTCTTTTAATGGGAGAAATACTTGCTTCAATCAAGAGGATAAGGTAGGGAGTATTTCCTTTAATCTTAAGATTATATATTATAAATTACTTTTAGATTTGTTCAGCTTTCATCCATAACTCTTTGAAGATACCACAATCCTAAATATCACATCAAACAAAAAAAAATCTAAATATGTTATTATTTGAAATTTTATATTATATATTTCCAATTATTTTTATTTTAAATACAATTTGAAAAAATTATAAATAGTTGAACATATCAAAAAAAAATTACACAATAATTATATTTTATGAGAAAATTTATAATATATTTAATATAATAATTATAAATATATAAGAAGTATATTATTGTTTCAATATCCTATTTTTAAAGAAATATATTATGGAAATGGCACCCCAAGGGGGCTTCTGATTTAATTTTCCCTTAATTAAATTGTAAGAGAAACTGTAATTTCATCTCATGACAACTTGTATTAGATAACTAAATCAGAGTGACTAAGTTAGCTTAGTAAATTCAAATTGAGGGTCAGAGAGGAGGCATGTAGAGTTATCCCATGATTTAAGTGGGTATAGTTACAGTTTTTTGTGAGTTGTAATTGAGTTAAAATCAATTTAACTAGTTTTAACTAAGTGATGACCTAGTGAGAGGTCAAGTGAATTAAATATGATTTAATTCACAAGTAGCGATCAATAATTTAACTGATAATTCACTATAAATAGTTTTTGCATGTCAGTTCTAAGGAAGGCTCGGTTGAGATTGGGGTTCAAGGCGCGATGATAAATATCAGTTGCATAATTAGAAAATTGTACATGTGAGTTATAGAGTCATGTCAAGGCCAAAGAAGGATTTTGCAATCAATTAGAAGTATTTATGTATTTAATAGGGATTTAATTCCTCCAGGAATGTGTGAGTAAGGTAGGATGAGCATAGGATGAGAATTGGCTAAGTAATTGGTTGATTTTTCTTAGATCAGAGTGAGATAGTTGGTAGAGTGCAGGAATTTCTATGAGAGAAAGAATTTTATTATTTCATGATCTTGAATTTATGAAATATAAAGATAACGGGGTTTTTAGGAATTTTTCTTTCCCCAGATACATCTTGTGTTGTGCGATTAATTGTCTACTTCTCTTACTTGTTATGTGATTGTGCGATCATGTTTTATTTCCACAAATTGTAGAAGGATTTCGTATCTTATTTTAGTACATTTCAATATAATTTTGAATCTCTTTGTTAGGTTTTATACATGGTATCCAAATGCCAAGAATCGGAATAAGAAGAGAAGAACATAGTTTGTTTTGATCAGGTTCAAAGTTGCAGATTTATTCTTCAAGATCCTGCAGTAGATTAAGATGTCTTTCAATGGCTTGAGACTCGAATATGCACTCAAGGGAAGTTTGAATTACATTTCATGGAAGGATAGGATGTAGGCAGTGCTCAAGGAAAATCAAGTGAAGGCTTTCATAGATACTGATGTATTGCAGCCCGTAGCAGCAGATGCTCGACTTATTAATGCATGGAAGAAGAATTTAGTAAAGGCGAGAAGGAAATTGTTAGAGGGAGTTTGAGACCATATTATCTCGAGTCTCCACAGGAAGGAAAATGCATATGCGATGTGGAAAGATGATGAGCCTCAGTATTTCAACAAGAATTTTACAACTCCCAAGGCTACCAACTTTAATTATCAACCCAGGGTTCGTACAAACTTAAGAGGTATCGACACTATATGTGAAGCATACAATTTGTCTCTCTTTTGTTGATCTGATGAAATCGATTTAATTTCATGAAATAAAAGCCTAAAATAATTGTAGAATTGGAAGTGTTTCTTTGGAAAGAAATTAATCCTATTCAAGAACAACAATTTGTAATTGAAATCTTAAGAGCATGAATTCAAATGAATAGGCCTAATATAATTTATAATAATTATTGTCCTAAGTGGTGTTTATTCTTCCTCCATCATGTATTTAGATCCTAGGATTCATGATTCAATCCTAAGAGACTAAAACCAAGCTTTGGGAGAAAATATGGTCAAGTGTACACGTGTTACAAGAGTGCTACAGGATTTTTTTTTTTTGCTACAGGAAGTCTTGTTTAGGAGATA
The DNA here is from genome assembly GCA_034641835.2 of Pinus albicaulis. Classification (NCBI taxonomy): domain Eukaryota; kingdom Viridiplantae; phylum Streptophyta; class Pinopsida; order Pinales; family Pinaceae; genus Pinus; species Pinus albicaulis. The sequence goes on from CM076582.1 coordinate 80,485,900, forward strand.
ACTCACAGAATGACTAAGCAAATCAATTAAAAATGGGATGGGAAATTTTTTTTTTATTAAGTAGGATCTATTAGGTTTCCATTCTATGTGGAATCAATCCAAAATACCATTTTTCACCCACGTTAAAAAATAACAGAAAATTACTACTCTAAAAACTCGAAATTCAAGAACTAGTGAGCTAGTTAGCCTATCAAATTCCTAACCTAATCAAGTGAAAATGAAATGGGGTAAATTTTGTTATTAAATTTAATTTTTTACGAACTAATACAAGTGGAATAAACTCAAATTCATCTCATTAACCCATTCTAAAAGATAGGAGAACATTGCTACTATTTCGCTACAAGGCATTTCGAGAAATCCCATATTCGTGAACTAGTAACCAAATCCAAGTAGCTCAATGATGAATAATGTTATCACACTCAAAATTTTTAATAACTTGAAGCATGTCAAGTTTGTAAGTAGATTGGTTAGGAGCATAGTATCATGAAATGATAAATTTTATGATATGGTATAATTTTTTAGGTTGCTTTAAGTTGTTAGGGGATGTATTCAAGTCATGTCAAAAGGGTAAATCTGAATTAGATAACTTAATTAATCAATTGTGTCAAATATGGCCACCTGTCGGAATTTTCCTAAGTTAGTAGTGTTTTTAGTACAAACCTAACAGATTTCGCTATGGAAACACCTAGTAATTCCGTAGCGAATCTGACACTTGTTAAACTAAATTCACTATGTAATCTTGTTTTCCTGTAATGATTTATGCAAACTGATGAGTTGTCAAACTTTGAGTGTTTCGAGGTCATGTTGTTAGAATAACATCATCATTGAAAATTTTGAGCACGTTTGGTCATCAATTACAATTTTCTTATGAATTTCATCTCAAATTTTCCCTAATTTACCCCTCATTCCTCACGCTTTCTCTTTCATTCTTGTAAGCTGCTACTCAAAAAGCTCGCTATCATTGTTATTCCTCTAGAAGTCCATTGTCATACCAGCCCCCTTTTTCCATAAACAACTTGCTGTCATCAAATCTTTACTGAACAAGTGTGAGTATCTAAAGAAGGCCACTGCTGCAAAACAAAGGAAATGGCTACAACAAAAAGGAAAAATAAAGGAGGCCTACCATTTAGGTACAACCCTATAAGCCTGAAATTAATCGTGGAGGATCCTATTTCTGTGGAGGATTTTGTTGGATGGATAAGTAATTATTGCAGACAAGACATACCTCTCAAGTGTCCTATGGACAGCTAGAAAAAAACGGACAAATAAAAACCATTTTCTCTAGATATTGTTTGACATGGAGCTAATTATAACAGGGTTTTAGAAACCTACTTGTAGTCTAGCGCTGATCTTCTTTCCAGTGGCTTGAAGAAAGTCGTCGTCAAGGATCTGCAATCACAAACACAAGAAAAGATCAAAAGCACCTGTATAATAAATCAATTTATGAATCAAACATCTATCAAGATGATCAAGGAATTCAAGAAATGAGATAATCAATTAAATAGCCCATCGAGAAAACAATATTCATTCGTATTAACTTAAATAAGAAGAGCCTTACAACCGTGTTTGCCTTGATGTAATACAGGCCTTCCTGGGGTCTGGAACAGGCGTTTCCTTTACTCTAACCAGCCTTGCACTCTTCCAACCAATATACATACAGGTATGTAATCTTTCCCACATAGAATCTCAGCTAAAAGGGTGTAAGTTTCAACAACACTTCACCTCCAATCATACTAAAGCATGAAATCCCTTTGAGGCTACCCTATGCCTCTTTTTATAGTGAAAGAGAGGAGGTTACAGCTCCAAACAATAAGGGATAGAATCCTCCTTCAAAGGTATTATATCCTTACATCAAGGGTTTAGCTCCTTAATGGATGGGATGCATGAACCTGAAAAGAGCGGACTTTCCACCGTAGGAATGTTTCTAGAAGCTTCCAAAAATGACTCAAACTGAGCTTCTAGATTTTAATTGTGCCTTTTTTTACCTTTTACAGGGCTCCGCATTTTTAATGAATAAAAATTGCGGTACGTATCACATTTTTCCTTTACAAAAGGTGTGGTACCGTAGGTAAAGCTAAGAGAAAGTGCAGTACAAGTGTTTTAAGGACTTTTATGATCTTTTCTCTTATTTTCAAGGGTTGATATTAGGAACTGATGTGTTTAGACTTGTAAGGTAGAAATGTATGAGTGATAATGAGCTCATACGGACAACAAAACGTTAAGGTGACAATTTTCAGTGTAACAACTTTCACAAGAGCAGGTTGTGTTGGGGTTCCCATGTTTTGGCCAGATTGGCAAGACCAAAAGATGAGACAACACCAAACCACTTTCAGACCTCAGGATCTAGCCCTCCTGGGTCTAGAGAGGGATCTCTCTATGATATGTCAAAGGTATATGACTTTGAAACTCAGTGTTAAGATGTTAGGCTAGTTATAAGGCTCAGGGTTTGTTTGTTTGATTGTTTGTTTGGTTGCTGGTTATCAGGAAAGAAGGGTTCAATGTAAGACAAAGATGAGAAAAGAGGATTAAGGCAGAGGTGAAGTATTCTAGGGATCATTCAAAACCATTGTGAAATGGAGTCAGGAAAGGATTTTCTTGCTAATCAATATGCAGGCTTTCAATTGGGCTAGTCATCTAAAACGTTGGATCTTAAAGATGATAGTGTGGCGTGGAATGGTAGGAGAGGAGGAAACAACACAGATTAGAACACAAAGTTAAAGACCTGAGATCAGAGAGAGACTTTGAACTCTCAATGCTTCGACCTCCAACTTGAGGGATCTTAGAAAGGCTAGCTGGTCGTACAAGGATCCTAGTGGATAGGGTTTAACTCTAATCCTCAGTGTTCCAAAATCTTCCAGCTAAATCCTAACAAGAACATCTAAGAACAGATTCATTTAATTCATACATCAAAGAGCAGGCAATAACATCCATTACACTGGTTAAATCAACTGAAATCAATTCTCAGATAACACATTTTGTAGAAAACATCAAAGGAAAGGAGAGCAGAAACATAGGGTACCTAACAAGGGTAAATCCTATGCCAATATTCTGATGCAAGCCAGTAGAAACGAAATGAAGTGAATTAAAACACAGAGATAGGAAAACATCACCTCTTCTTTAGATCAGGATTCAAAGAAATGTCTTGTCATATTAAATAACAATACCAGTCAAGTACAACATTGCCAATAGCTGAATACTCAGTCTGAAAACATCTTCCTTAGCCTATCTTACAATTTTACATAGAGACTTATCTCAAGAGAAACAACTTACAATTCTCTAATAGCTGATCAACAACCTTTACAATAAGTTTCTTCTTGCATTTTATAGCTGAAGAGAGCAGAGGAGGTAGTTGAAACACTAAATGAAGCATTAATCTCAGAAAAGAAAGAGGGTCGAAGCCCATTCTATTTTAACTCCTATGCATTTATCTCTGGCATGCCTTGGGTGAACGAACGATCTTCTTCAGGCTTCCATTTACTCCAGTATGGCTCTGATGCACTCTAGTTTGTAGTACTTTGCAGTACCTTTGGTGAATAAAAAAAAGGTAAATAAATGACTGAATAGTCCACCATACTTGTGAAACAAATGCTCTGATATCTTGGGACTGTGATCAGGGTGGAAATTTCTTCAGGAATACGGTAAAATATGGAAACAATATGGGCGCTTTGTCCTTTAGAAAAATCTGCTGATGTGAGACCCTGATAGTTTTGATTTCTGTGTGCTGAGCCTTCCGAGAGGTCCATGATGTCTTTGATATGGTACACTGCTTTGAAATATTTGGATTAAGGCTCAAAACCTTCCATTACGGGCCTTAACACACTGTTTTCCTACTGATACTCTTTGTCGCTCCCATGCTGGTCTCTGACTATGAAATCAATGCTTTAATGACTCTGGGGAAGACTTCACAGAGTTTAAACTTTGTCTCTTTAATGCGAGCCTTGTCATACATCTTCCTAGAAATTTCTTCATGAGTTCGGCTCTTTGAAATGGTCCTTTCCTGTTTCTCTGTGACTGGACAGAGATTTTGAATCATGGCGGCTTTCACCACCTGATAACCCTGCAGAACACGAAGCTCAGTTATGAAATCCATGCATAGGGAGGTGTTTATGGAGGGTGGGTCGAGTGATAGCACGACAACAGTGGTTTTATATGAAACAATGGTGGATAATGCAACAATATGGTGTTACCAGCGAACAATAGGGTTTGATGGAAGAATGCGTGTGGACCGTTCGATCATGGTCTAGTGGCGGAGATCGATGGCGGAGATGAAACAACGGAATGGTTTTATGAAAATGGGCGTATTGAATATGAAATATTAACTTTAATGCAAATTGTGAAGTTTGGTTAAAAGCAGAAATGCAAAGGAAATGGGCGAAAATGCAATGAAACGAGTGTATGTGGTGGGACCCGGCGTGGGTGGAGGGCGATTCTTTCAGGACCGTCGGATCTCAGGAGGAGATCGACGGCTACGATTCAATCGAAGGGGAGAAACGGGAGGTTTGAAAATCCATTTGAACAATGGTGTGACTGGTTCCTGGTCGTTGGATCTTGGCTTAAATGGACAGTCGAGATTGGATCGGCGGATCACAATCGCAAGGGGTGGAAAGTGACAACAATTGAGAAATGTGATTGTGATTGGAGCAAGGCAGCGATCATGCGATGGCCGTTGGATCTAGCGGAGGGATGGATGACTCAGATTGGACTGGAAGGTCGTAATCGGAAGGAGCGAAAGGGGTGGCACAACGAAAGTTGCGATTGCGATTGGGCGGGGAGTGCGATGGCCATTGGATCAACGGGGGAATCAATGGCTAGGATGGGATCAGAAAATCACAATCGGGAGGCGCGAAAGAGAAGATGCGATTGGACATTGTGATTGCGATGGAGTGATTAGCGTCGGGCCGTAGGATCAGCGGGGAAATCAACGGGGGAGAATGCGATCGAGGGATCGCCATCAGGGGACACGAGAGAGACATCGTTTTAAAGTTTCCGATTGCGATTGGGCGGAGGGTGCGATTGGCGCTCCACCGTCGGATCTACGTGATAGATCAACAGTATTGAATACATCGCGGGAATTGTTAACGAAAACCCATCGCATCGGGATTTTCAATGTAACAAAGGAAAACGCCTGCCCGACGGCTCCGATTGTGATAAGCGCTCGGAGCTTAAACACTTGGTCCTGGGTGTGGGTCACGTGGGGAAGTGGTTGGGGGCTGGCGAAAAAGGGGCTATGCCTCTATTATAATGTGGCAAAGTGGGTTTTGTCCCATTTTAATGCATTTTAAGGGTTAGGAAGGGGAACGATAGAGGGAAAAAATGGGAATTTGGCCAAACAAAGGGTAAGGGTAGAATTTAAAGGGGATTTTGGGAAGATTTAAGAGGACTAAGGGGGAAATTCTGGGATGGAAAGGGGACTTTGAAAATAGGAAAAAAGGGGTAAAATAGAGAGTTCTGCAGAGGTACAAGGGGCAAATAAAGGCCTTTTTGGAACCCAATTTTTATCATCAGTGAGGCTCATAGACTCAAGAACAGTAGAGGGAAACAGTCAAAGGCAGGGAACATAAAAAGGCTTCAAGGATGATGTGTTTTCAAGGGAAATGCATTCCTTGAAGGCTCATAAAACAAACTATCCCCTTGCTTGCTTGTCAAGGAATTTATGGGGGGCTAATAGTGGCTCCACGTGGGGATGGCTTCTTCTTGAAGGAGTCAAGAATTCAGAAAATGATCTTTGGTGTAGGCCAGATGCCTGCTGCTTGAGCCACCTTTCTTCTTTGATTTTCAACTGCCACAAATATGATAGATCAGTAGAAACATTCCCAAATAATCTACCTACCCATCCTACAATCCTAGCATTTTTTCTTCTAGGGTGCATTTGGACTAGCAGACCCTTTACATCATTTATTTTTATAACAGAAAATAAACCTACTGTACATCTACCCTTATCACTCCATGAGACTAGATTATACTATTTGTCTCATATGTTTCTCTACCTAATCTAATATCTGCTGGGATTAAACTGTCCATCAGATTTCTTCTCTACATTCTACAACAAAAATTTAAAAACAGCCAAACTAGGATTAGACAGTCTAGTTTGCTGTGGATCCAAGGCATAAAGATAGTTGCACATGGACAGAAAATTGTAGAAAACTGAAAACAAAACTTGAAGGCTTGAAATCTGAGGTTTGAAGCATCCTTCTTTCTTAGTGACTGAAGTTTTGGGCTTGTTGGAGTCACTTTCTTTTCTTCATCTCAGCTCTGATGTTGGGCTTGTTAGAGATGATTCTTCTTTCTTCTTTGCTGGTCTAGGTTTTGGGCATGTTTGAACCAACTATCTTCATTTTCTTTGGCTCAGGTTTTGATCATGTTAGAGCCAATATTTGCACTGCAGAGGTTCATGTTTTGAGGATGTCTGAACCTCTCCCTTTATCTTTTTTTATCTTTTTTATTTTTTTTATTTTTTATTTTTGAAGACAAACACTGCAATGGTATGTACAATGGAAAAGGAAACTGGGAATTGGAAATCAACAGAAGTAGTGTTTGATCATCCTACCATTGACAGGACCCCAAAATAGCTATGTACCATCTAATTCCTGTAGAAAAATGGCATTTGGACCCATAGTGGCCTGGATGATGTAGGGACCTTGCCACAAATTGTCAAACTTGTCGTGCTTTCCTTTGTCCTCTCTCCTTGAGTCCCACTTCAGCACTTTATCTCCAATTTTGAAATCAGCAGCTTTGGTTCTTTTGTCAAACAACCTCTTTATGTTCTCCTGAACTTTCACTACTCTGTTTTAGACCTCTTCCCTCGTTTGCTGGAGATGAATTGTCTGGTTTATCCTTCTCACCATATTGTCTTCTTCTGTCTAAATCTCTTGGACCAGCTTAATCACTGGTACCCCAAGGCTGGTAGGAAACACTGCTTCTGTTCCATAGACAAGCTGATATGGTGACAAGCCAATGGATTTCTTTGTTGTAAGCTTGTCGGACCACAGGGCATGCACTAACTTGTTATGCCATGACTTTTTTTTCTCTTCCAACAGCTTTTTGATGATGGTCACCAGGGTCTTGTTTGATGATTCAACTAATCCATTACCCTGAGGGTAATAGGTAGTTGAATGGCTAAGTGCTATTTGATACCTGTGACCAAAATCAACCATTTTCTTGGATCCGAAAGCAACAGCATTATCAGTGATTATTTTCCTTGGGAAACCAAACCGAGAGAGGATATGACCTTCTAGGAAACTAATGATGACTGAATATGTGGCATTCCTAGTAGGTATGGCCTCTATCCACTTAGTGAAGTAGTCTGTGGCCGTTAGGATCCATTTGTGTTGTGCAGAAGAATCAGGGTGAATTTCCACTATGAAATATAGGCCCCGTTGCATAAAGGGTCCTTCAACAGTGATGGGTTGCAGAGGTAAGGGGAGGAGTTTTCTTTTGCCTTCAAAAATTTGGCATTTGTGGCAGGAAATTATCATCTTATGGATATCATTGAAGAGTTTGGGCCAATAATAGCCAGCTCTGAGTATTTTTTTTGCAGTGGCCTTCCAGCTCAGGTGGCCTCCACACTCTCCTGCATGGAATTCTTGTTTAGTCTTCTCTGCCTCATTTTCAGGCAAACATTTAAGCAATAGGCCATTTGGATTCTTCCAGTATAAGCAGTTATCCAATATGAAGTAGCTTCTGGCTTTTAGTTTTAAGAATCTGGCCTTGGTCTTTGATAGTTCAGGAGGGGCATTGAGGTGTGTAAGAACATACAGAATGTCAGAATACCAAGGAGAGCTCTGAAAATTTTCCTCAACAGTGGGATTAGGCGATCCCTACTGCTCGCCCAAGGCATCTACCATGTTAATGTCTAGGGCTTGTAGATTTGATTCAGCCATTAGTTGTGCTAAGCCCTGACCTTTGATCAGTTTGGTGGGTTTTATCTCAAGGTCATATTCCAAAATCACAGCAATCCATTTGCCCCTTTTCCCATCTGGGTCTTGGGACAATATGTCTTTAACCACTATATTTGGCACATAGGCTATGGTGTGGGAATGCAGTATGTACACCCTAAAGTCCTTTAAGGCCTTAATCAGAGCATAGGCTTGTTTTTCCATTATGTTGTATTTCAAGGGTGTGTCTCTGAGTGCTTTGCTGAAGAAAGAAATGGGTTGTTCCATTCCCTCTGGATTTTTCTACAGTAGAACTACAACTATTGTATGCTTGGAGGCAAATGAAAAATTTAGGAAATCCTTTGAGAAATATGGGGTGATTAGGATAGGACCCTGGGTCAGTGCAAGTTTAACTGATTCAAAAGACTTCTTAGCTTCAACATTCCATTTAACTCCTACACCTTTCTTCAGCATGCTAGTCATATTTCTAAGGTGTTCAGCTAAGTTGGGAATGAACCTCCTGATGAAGTTGATTTTCCCAATAAAGGACTGTAACTCCTTGATGTTTCTCGGGTGTGTGATCTGTAGTATTCCCTCAACTCTTTGTGGGTCTATCCTAATCCCTTTCTCAGATATGATATGGCCAAGAATTTTTCCTTCTTGCAGCCCAAATACAGTCTTTTTAGGATTCAGTGACAGGCCAAACCTTATGCATTTTTCAAACACTCTTCTCAGGTGTTCTAGGTGTTCTTCCTTAGTCTTAGAATAGACTGTTATTTCATCCATATAGATGACAATGAAGTGTCCTATTTCATCTGAAAAATCTATGTCCATTGCTCTTTGTAAGGTTGCACCAACGTTCATCAATCCAAAAGGCATCTTTACATACATAAAAGTGCCCCATGGGGTGGTAAAGGCTGTCTTGAGTTGGTCTTCTGGGATTACTAAGACTTGGTTGTAACCTGAAAAACCATCTAGCAGGGAGGTCTTTTTAGAACCTACTACCCTTTGAAGAATATGTTCCATTTTTGGCAAAGGGTAATTGTCTTTGAGTGAGGCTCTATTAATATTCCTGAAATCTATGCACAATTTGATCTCCCCTGTTTTCTTTCTCACAACCACTAGGTTTGATACCCAATCAGAGAACCTCACAGGCACAACTATACCTGCCTCATACATCTTCCTAATCTCTTTTTCCACTGCAGGCAATTGTTTCGGGTTTATTCTGCGGAGTTTTTGTCTAAAGGGCCTCTGATTTTCTTTCAAGGGTATTTTATGCTGTATGATGTTTGTGTCATAAGCCTTCAAATCTTCATAACTCCAAGCAAACACATCAATGAATTCCTTGAATAGGTCAATGTATTTATTTTTCATGTTTGCAGGTAGGGACTTAGCTAATTTGATCATCTTGGGTCTATCTTCAGCACCTATGTTGCATTCCTCGACATCAGAGTCTGCATGCTCTATAGTGGGCTTTTTTGCTACATCATCAAAGTAAAAAAGGTCTTCTAAAGATGCCAGACCTCGAGGTATGTTCTTATCTTTGTTTTGCAGTACCTCTACTTCTTCACTATTTGTGTTTTCACATTTTTCGTTTGGATTTCCAGTCTGTTCGTTTAAAGAGTTTATTTCTATGTTGCAGGGTGTTTCTTCCTCGTCTGAGGACTCTTCACTTAGGCAGCTACTATCAGATTTACAGTCTGAACCAGAAAATTCAAACTCATTCCTGCCTACCAGGAAATCCTCAATCTGTTTATCTCCTTCAAAAACTTGCCAATATTTTTCATTGTTCGGCACTACAGGTCTGAATTTGGTCTGAATGATGATCTGTTGGTCGCTTGGAATCTTAGGGTATGAAATAGCTAGGCAAGCTAATCCGTTTGCGATGAAATTTTGACTCCTAGGAACAAACACTAATTCGTATTCAACAAATGTTTTCACTAAATCCATAGTGTCATTCCTGTAAGCTCTCAATCTAGGATGTTTTGCTGTGTACTCACCATTCACCTCTTTAATAATTAGCTCAGAGTCTCCACGCACAGTTATCCTACGGGCTCCTAACTTCCTCAACAGGTTTAAACCTAGGATAAGAGCCTCATACTCTGCAATGTTGTTTGTACATTTGAAGTGCAGGTTACATGCATGGTTCTCTGCGTAATCACTCTCTATGTTATGTATCCACACTCCTACCCCGACAATTCTCTTGGTGCACGACCCATCGAAATTCATCTCCCACAAGGGTTCATTTTTCGTTTTATCAACACTTCCTTCCCTACAGCTGGGCTTGCCATTATGTTGCATTGTAGGAGCTGCACTAGCCTGTGGGTGGTTTTGTTTTTCGTTGTGGGTGCGGAAATTAGAGAGGTGACTAGTTGGCTGTTTGGGTTTTGTTTCTGGTTCGCTTTGAGTTTTTTTTTTAGTGCACTGTTCTGAGTTTTCTACATCATTCTCCTCCGAGTCTAGAGTAGCCATTATGTCGAAGTCCATGGGTTCTATTTTCTTGTTTGTATCTCTGTTTCTGGACTCTGACCCTTCTAAGGATTCGTCATTACAGAGGATGAAGGAGTCAAGGTCTATATGTACATAGTATAAAGGTGAGTTTTCAGGCTTTTCGGGGCTACTAACCAGGAATTTCATTTGTGCCTCTCTGTATAGTCTTTTAAGTTGGCCAAATATGGGGATTGTGGCATAAGCCCCATCCATCTGCATAGTTCCTTGTAGCTTGGCTCCCCATGATCTTGATAATAACATGCCATACTTGGGTGGCACATCTGCCACAACAACATCCATGACCATACATTTTGCTGGAATCTGGGTAAGGCTCACACATAAATCTTTGATCAAGCCAAGACACTTTACTCTGCTAGAGTCAAATGAATATAGGTCTTTATAGGGACGGGTTATCTCTAGGCCTAATCTTTCCATAACTACTTTAGGCATCAGGTTGTGTGATGCCCCAGAATCATGCATTGCATTGTGGAGAATCTTATCATGGACATTGAGGCTGATATAGAAAGGCGGCACTACCCCTTCCTGAAACTTTCCTTCTATCTTTGGACCAAACAAAAGGGCAGGTTGATCATCACTTAGATTTACAGTGTCACCGCTTTCTCCTAAATATAATGCTTTCAAAATTTGACCTTTATATACATTCTGAGTGGCCAGCTCAGAGAGTGGGACAGAGATTTTAATTTTTGCAATCTCACTCTCCAAATTGAAAGTGGACTGACTCTTTGGAATGTTCAACTATGTTTTTTTAGTCACCATCTTATTGGTTGAATCAGTGTGCTGATTCTCACTATGTACATTGTTAGAAATTGTTTTATCGGGAGTACTAACTACAGTGTTAGTACTGCTTGTAGGTTGGATTTGTTTCTTAGTGTTTTGGTTGTCCCTTTCTTTGTTCTTCCCAGGACTCTCAGCTGCTGATTTGTTACTTTCAGCAGTTGCTTTAGAAGTTTTCTCAGGTCTTTTCTTGATGGTGACCTCAGCAGCTTTTGGTTTGGCAGTTTCTTGGCTCTTTTTGCTTCTAAGTTCGTATTGTTCTCTGACCCGCATCATGGCATTTTCAAATCCTAACATGTAATCCTCAGTTTCTAACCATTCCTCGTCCCAATAAGAGGGTGGGGAGTGATCTTCTTATGTGTAACAGTTATGGATTGAATCTTCTGTTTCAAACATATTTATTGTGTTCCCCTTAGACTCTTCTATGATTCCCTCATCTTCATCAAGAAAGTTCTCTTGGAATGGGGGAATAACTTGCTGATCTGATTCTCTTTGTCTGTTGGGAGTGGCATTGTTTCTTCTAAAGTTTTGGTTCTGTTTTTGGTTTTGATTTTTGTTTTGGTCACCAACTGTGACAACCATTTTTTCCATCATTTGGTATATATTTTCCATGTTTTTGGACATGTGGTCATAATTTGGGTCAGACGTGGAAGCTACATTGTCATCTCTATATGTTACCCTTTTCTCAGCTCTCAATTTTTCTCTTTTCTCAATCAAATTAGCCTCTACAGTCACTGCTCCTTTTTGGATGTCTTCCGACGTGTTGTAATCTCTCTCCCTAAGCTGGTAGGCCATGTCAGCATCAAAGCCTTCGGGGTATTTCTCTAGAGCCATACCTTGGGGAGGTTTCATGTGTGGAGGAAGAGCATTGTAAATGCTATTAAATCTCGTTGTGTAATCATGGAAACTCTCTCCTATGTTTATTTTAAGGTTCATATATTCTGCTAGGAGTTGGCGAGGGTTGGCCTTAACCTCCCATTTGTTTATGAAAGTCTGATATAAAGCAGGAAGGTCTTGGATACTATTAGGGGGTAGGCTCTTGAACCATTTCTTCACATCACCTCCTAAGCTCTGGGAAAATATTCTCATTTTGACTGTATCATCATCTATCTCCATATAGTCAAAATAATCTTCCATCCTATCTACATGGTGTTGGGCTGTGGTAGACCCTTTTGCAGTGAAGTGTGGGATATTTGATTGATAATCATTGGGTAAAGGCACTAGAGGCTGGGGTAGAACCAGAGGTGCATACCAGGCTTCCATGATAATGTTTTGATGAGGTAAAGGATTGACTTGGGCAGCTGGTATATGGATGACAGGGATATTATGACCAGCAGAAGATTGATGAGCAGATCTAGGGTGACTGAGCCCCAATTTTTGAATGAAGTATATATCAGGAGGTGTAGATGGAGGGGTCTGTCTATTCCCAAGGTGCTTACCACTTTGAGGTGGTGAAACAGGAAACTCAAGGTCTGGTTGGTCTAGGACACTAAATGACCTAGTTCTTGGTAAGCTATTTTGAGTGCCTAGGCCAAAAAGTGGGTCTGATAGAGCTGTAAAGTTTTCTGGTGTAGAGTTAGCTCTATGGATGTGACTAGAAATAGTTGATTTTTTAGGTGTAGGAGATCCCTTGAGGATGCTCTCAGGGTTGTCAGCTATTTTAGGTGGGTCGGGGTTAGGATAAGCTCTTGTATGAATGGTTCTTGAAGCCAAAATATTGTTTTCTAACCAAGCAACTTAACCCTAGTTGTTTCTTCTAATATGGTTGATGTTGTTATGGAGGTTGGTCTCCCAGTGGAGTCTTGTCTGAAACCAAGATAATCAACAGGCCTACTGATCACCAGTGGAGTCTTTCAATCATTTAGGAATTATGGAGTCGCCAGGTGGAGGGTTTAAGATGCTTCTGGAGGGTACACTGTCCACCACAGTGCTTATGAGATGTCCCTTTTCAAGGATATCTTGAAAACACAAAAAAATCTAACCAGAGATTGACTAGGAGGGCATTTACCAGATATGTCACCTCTGAAAGAGTGTGAGATCTAGAGGCTACCTGGCCCTTTCCAGACTCTGTCTAAAAGTGTGGGAGAACACAACAAATGGTATAGAGGTTGTTCTGTGAATAGGAATGTTTAAATGCCAACCTAACTAGAGTTTCTAGGTTTCTGAGGCTCTTATGATGTGGTGAGGTGAGAAATACTCAGTTCCCCAGTGGAGTCACCATTATGTTGGGTTCCCATGTTTTGGACAGATTGGCAAGACCAAAAGATGAGACAGCATAAAACCACTTTCAGACCTTAGGATCTAGCCCTCCTGGGTCCAAAGAGGGATATCTCTATGATATGTCAAAGGTATATGACTTTGAAACTTAGTGTTAAGATGTTAGGCTAGTTATAAGGCTCAGGGTTTGCTTGTTTGGTTGCTGGTTATCAGGAAAGAAGGGTTCAATGTAAGACAAAGATGAGCAAAGAGGGTTAAGGAAGAGGTGAAGTATTCCAGGGATCATTCAAAACCATTCGGCAATGGATTTAGGAAAGGATTTGCTTGCTAACCAATATGCAGGCTTTCAATTGGGCTAGTCATCTAAAACGTTGGATCTTAAAGATGATAGTGTGGTGTGGAATGGTAGGAGAGGAGGAAAAAACACAGATTAGAACACAAAGTTAAAGACCTGAGATCAGAGAGAGACTTTGAACTCTCAATGCTTCGGCCTCCAGCTTGAGGGATCTTAGAAAGGCTAGCTGGTCGTACAAGGATCCTAGTGGACAGGGCTTAACTCTAATCCCCAGTGTTCCCAAATCTTCCAGCTAAATCCTAACAAGAACATCTAAGAACAAATTCATTTAATTCATACATCAAAGAGCAGGCAATAACATCTACTACACTGGTTAAATCAACTAAAATCAATTCTTAGATAACACATTTAGTAGAAAACATCAAAGGCAAGGAGAGCAGAAACATAGGGTACCTAACAAGGGTAAATCCTATGCCGATATTATGATGCAAGCCAGTAGAAATGAAATGAAGTGAATTAAAACAAAGAGATAGGAAAACATCACTGCTGCTTTAGATCAAGATCCAAAGAAATGTGCTTGTCATATTAAATAGCAATACCAGTCAAGTACAACATTGCCAATAGCTGAATACTCAGCCTGAAAACATCTTCCTCAGCCTATCTTACAATTTTACATAGAGACTTATCTCAAGAGAAACAACTTACAATTCTCTGATAATTGATCAACAACCTTTACAATAAGTTTCTTCTTGCATTTTATAGCTGAAGAGAGCAGAGGAGGTAGGTGAAACACTAAATGAAGCATTAATCTCAGAAAAGAAAGAGGGTCGAAGCCCATTCTTTTTTAACTCCTGTGCATTTATCTCTGGCATGCCTTGGGTGAACGAACGATCTTCTTCAGGCTTCCATTTACTCCAGTATGGCTCTAATGCACTCTGATTTGCAGTACTCTGTAGTACCTTTGGTGAATAAAAAAAAGGTAAATAAATGACTGAATAGTCCACCATACTTGTGAAAAAAATGCTCTGATAGCTTGGGACTGTGATCAGGGCAGAAATTTCTTCAGGAATATGGTAAAATATGGAAACAATATGGGCACTTTGTCCCTTAGAACAACCTACTGATGTGAGACCCTTATAGTTTTTATTTCTGTGCGCTAAGCCTTCTGAGAGGTCCATGATGTCTTTGATCTAGTACACTACTTTGAAATATTTGGATTAAGGCTCAAAACCTTCCATTACGGGCCTTAACTCTCTGTTTTCCTACTGATACTCTTTGCCGCTCCCATGCTGGTCTCTGACTACAAAATCAATGCTTTAATGACTCTAGGGAAGACTTCACAGAGTTTAAACTTTGTCTCTTTAATGAGAGCCCTGTCATACGTCTTCTTAGACCTTTCTTCATGAGTTCGGCTCTTTAAAATGGTCCTTTCCTGTTTCTCTGTGATTGGATAGAGATTTTGAATAATGGCGGCTTTCGCCACCTGATAACCCTGCAGAACACGAAACTCAGTTATGAAATCCATGCATAGGGAGGTGGTTATGGAGGGCGGGTCGAGTGATAGCACGGCGGCGGTTGTTTTATATGAAATAGTGGTGGATAATGCAACAATATGGTGTTACCAGCGAACAATAGGGTTTGATGGAAGAACGCATGTGGACCGTTCGATCATGGTCTAGTGGCGGAGCTCAACGGCAGAGATGAAACAGCGGGATGGTTTTATGAAAATGGGCGTAATGAATATGAAATATTAAATTTAATGCAAATTGCGAAGTTTTGTTAAAAGCGGAAATGCAAAGGAAATGGACGAAAATGTAATGAAACGCGTGTATGTGGTGGGACTCGACGTGGGTGGAGGGCGATTCTCTCAGGACCGTCGGATCTCAGGAGGAGATCGACGGCTACGATTCAATTGGAGGGGAGAAACGGGAGGTTTGAAAATCCATTTGAACGATGGTGTGACTGGTTCTTGGCCGTTGGATCTTGGCTTAAATGGACAGTCAAGATTGGATTGGCGGATCGCAATCGCAAGGGGTGGAAAGTGACAACAATTGAGAAATGCGATTGCGATTGGAGCAAGGTAGTGATCATGTGATGGCCGCTGGATCTGGCGGAGGGATGGATGGCTCATATTGGATCAGAAGGTCGCAATCAGAAGGAGCAGAAGGGGTGGCACAACGAAAGTTGCGATTGCGATTAGGCATGGAGTGTGATGGCCGTTGGATCAACGGGGGGAATCAACGACTAGGATGGGATTGGAAAATTGCAATCGGGAGGCGCGGAAGAGGAGATGCGATTGGACGTTGTGATTGCGATGGAGCGATTAGCTCCAGGCCATATGATCAATGGGGAAATCAATGGTGGAGAATTCGATCGGGGGATCGCCATCGGGGGACACGAGAGCGACACCGTTTTAAAGTTTCCGATTGCAATTGGGCGGGGGGTGTGATTGGCGCTCCACCGTCGGATCTACGTGATAGATCAACGGTATTGAATACATCGTGGGACTTGTTAATGAAAACCCATCGCATCGGGATTTTTCAATGTAACAAAGGAAAACGCTTGCCCGACGACTCCGATTGCAATAAGCGCCCGGGGCTTAAACGCTTGGTCTCGGGTGCGGGTCACGTGGGGAAGTGGTTGGGGGCTAGTAGAAAAGGGGCTAGGCCTCTATTATAATGTGGAAAAGTGGGTTTTGGCCCATTTTAATGCATTTTAAGGGTTAGGAAGGGGAACGATAGAGGGAAAAAAAAGGAATTTGGCCAAACAAAGGGTAAGGGTAGAATTTAAAGGGGATTTTGGGGATATTTAAGAGGACTAAGGGGGAAATTATAGGATGGAAAGGGGACTTTGAAAATAGGAAAAAAGGGGTAAATAGAGAGTTCTGCAGAGGTACAAGGGGAAAATAAAGGCCTTTTTGGAGCCCAATTTTTATCATCAGTGAGGCTCATAAACTCAAGAACAGTAGAGGGAAACAGTCAAAGGAAGGGAACATATAAAGGCTTCAAGGATGATGTGTTTTCAAGGGAAATGCATTCCTTAAAGGCTCATAAAAAAAACTATCCCCTTGCTTACTTGTCAAGGAATTTATGGGGGGCTAACAGGTTGCATGAAGTTTTGTCAATGATTATAGGGTCATCATAGATAGGTTTCACAAGGTTTCACACAAAACTTCAAGGGAAATTATACGAAGGTTGGTATTCTCCATTTTCCAATTCCACTTGATAGTATTTCTCAAGCAACATGAATCCCAAGGACATGAGAAGAATGGTTTAAAGCCATGAAGTTTGATTTAAAAATTTGTGATGATTATCTGAAACCTGAGCATGTAGGGATAAATATGATTGTAGGTATTCCTATAAATTGTCTCAAATATAATGGTGATACATAAATACTTTACCTGCGAGGGTAGATTTCATACAATATACATGTATCATTTCAAGTTGTTGCTTAATTTTACAGGAAAAAAACTAATGGATATCCCTTTCTACCTTTTTAGAAGCCTTGGAAAAATGTCAGATAAGGTGCAAGGTAGACCTAAAAGGAGTGAAACCTCCATATTTCACCATGGACTGTTCAAGTTATTAGTGCTGGAAGAATTGAATAAATGAAACAGAGACTGGGAAACCTTTTTTTTTATGAGAGGATATGAAATAGATGCTTTAACTCCAAGGAAAGCTTCTAAATATAAGATCTTACTCCTAGACAAAAGATGGATACCATTGCAGAGACAAAAGGTGATCATCAAGAAGGTTTGCAGCCTTCAGCTGAAATCATGGAGATAGAAGCTAAATTCATTCAAGAAGCAACACCTCATCCAACAACTAGAAAGCATGTTATAGAAATTACTACAATCAACAAGTCTAAATCTGCTGCAAAAAATTCTAAAAGAAGCACAAAGAAATTCACTGGAGGTAAAGGCAGGCTTGAAGATATTTTGCAGGTTATAGACATTGCAGAAACCCCTATAGTGAAAGCAGTTGAGGTAGAAGGATACAAGGTTAAAGGGAAGGGTATTACTACCAATAAATTAGATTTTTCAATTGAATATTCGGGTTTTCTATTTAAACCTAGAAAACCTTTCACTAGATCACAGATTTCTAAGATAATTGAAAATTAGAGCAAGCAGTAGAGGAAAGATAAAGGAAAAGGGGTAGTAGTGCAAGAAATCATAGTGATATCTCCTTCTGAGACAGACATTACTAAAGGAAAAGAAGGTGAATCCAAAAGGAAGATTCAGAAGTAGTGTGAGGTAGAATTTCCGAAATAAAAACTCGAAGATAAAGAATAAATTGTCAAATAGAGAAAGGGAAAAGAAAAAGTCACAGAGAAAACTAAAAAATAGCTTCTTAAAGAACAATTGAAAGAGACTAAAGAAGAGCTGGTTGAAACAAAGATGGAGCTAGAAAGATACAAAAAATATAGACAGTTGAGAGATGAGGTGGAAAAGAAAGTGACTGTTCAAGTTACCCACTTTGAAAAAACCATTGGAAAGGCCAAAAATATGCTTAAGAGATCACAACCTCTGCGCATCATGATGAAACACATAAGGAAGAGAAATTTATGGTTACAGGTGTTAGCACCTAATTTGAACCTTAGGCTAAAGGAAGGCAAATTAGGGTAACCTTAAACCACGCTCAGCCTTGTAGCTAGCCCTACAAGGTCATGAGAGGGCTCTCTCTGTGAAAGATATTCAAAAAAGTACAATTATGAACTAATTTTAGGCTAGGTATAATAATGGGAAATGTTTAAATGAATGAATGTTTCAGGGATGTATGGAAAAAATGGGGCAGTTTGAATCTGGGGAATTAAATCATAGATACAGGATATTTCATGGGGCAAGGTAGGTAGGGATTTTAGCAATTAAGTTTAAATAATGATGGGATGGAAAGACTAGTGAGGAGCTGAAAAGGGCATAAGAGATGGATCCTTTTCAAACAGAAGAAAACACAGAATATTGAATAATTTCCCAAGGCAGAGCATTAAAAATGGATTCTACATATCTATCTTGAAAACATTCAACCAGAGATGTTTATGAATGAGTGGTACACATAAAATTTTTACATATGAACACAAAGGAAAGAAAAAATGCTAAAATCCATACCACATGGATCCCACAAATCAGAGCTGCATATCATATTAATTCCCTGTCAAACTATTACAATGGGAGCGTAGAGCGTCCTCCAAGATTTCCACACTATTCCCCTACTTACTGACTTACAGACTGCTTTACAAATGATTCAAAATTACATTAAATAGACCATAATTGTGGGAAATAGATCCATAGAAAAAGGAGCTGAAATCTGAACATAGGAAAGAGAACCAACAATCTGCCCCTGAAAAGAAGGAACAACAATACATTTTGACCACTTTGGAAGATTCAATGATACACTGGATGAATGAAAAATAGGCAATCTGAAAAATAGATGCCTATTTTACTGCTGCTGTAGAAGTCTCTGTCTCATAATTAGCTCTCAGCCCTTTGATTGTTTCTTTCTATTATTACTTTCTTGAAGAAAAAATCCACTTTTGAAGAAAATGCTTTGAAATTAATTAAAATTAAATTATGCCTTTTAGTGAAGGGAAAAACTCATTTCGAATGAGAAAGAGCGAAGGGAAAGGAGGTGGGGTCCACATCGCAATCGCAATCGGAGGAAAGGAGGGGATGCAACGTATAATGGAGCATTTGAAAATATGAAAAGTGATGGTTTAATCGCAATCGGGGATCAGAGCGGGAGAGGGGTGGATATATTTGGAACAAGGCACAAAAAATTATGATGCGATTGGAGTACATGCAATGGGGTAATCGCAATCGGAGGAAAGGAGAAGGGAATAGGTATATGTAACGAGGCCCTAAAAACTCTGATGTGATTCGGAATAAATGCAATAAGGGTAAAGGATAAGCCAAAGGGGAATTTCCTTTCAAAACAAATTAAAAACGGTTTGGCGCTTTTACAAAGAAGAAAATAATTTTTGCGTTGAAAAGTGCGGAAGGATTTTAAGGTGGGACCGGGGTGTAAATCGCAATCGGAATCAGAAGGGAGGGGAGGTGTGCATTACACAATAGGATTTCGCCGATGGCGATGGAGCGACGGGCTGTGGGCTGTCCGATCGGATGGGCAGATCGATGGTCAGGATGCGGTCGGGCGGGGTCAATCGGGGGTTTGCAATCGGTGGGACTCAATTGGGTGTAACACTTTATGAAATTGCCAATTGCGATGGAGTGATGGAGTATGGGCCGTCTGATCGGATGTGCAGATCGACGACAGAGGATTAATCGGGCGGAGTCAATCAGGAGGGACTCAATTGGAGGGGATCCTTTGAAAACACCGATTGCGATGAAGCGACGAGCTGTGGGCCATCTGATTGTTGATCAAATCAACAGTCGGGGTTTAATCAATTGCATCAGAGTTTTTACAGTCACGAGGGTCAATCGGAGCACGCATAAGTATGATGTGATTGCGGTCGGAGGGGGGATTTTATAATAAAAAACTTAAAACTTTATTATAAAGTTTAAGGGGTAATGAGGGGAAGTGGTTTTATTTAATCTCATCGGGTTTTTATGTGTTTGAAAGACTTTAATGATGTGATTATACCATCGGATAAGGGAAAAAGGGGTTTTATAATAGAGAACATTAAACTTTAATAAAATAAATTTTAAGGGAAAAAATGGGAAAATTGGGTAGGGTTTAGGGTATAGGGGAGCTTTATTCACTTAGGCATAAATTTCAATCCAGGAGTCAGTTTTGAGTGTATAATATACCGTTGGAAAGCTGTTTCTGGGCTCTTTCTGATGGAAATACTTGGAACATGATTTTTCATTGAAAATAGTGTGGAAAACACCTTTGAAACATAGACCTAACAAGGACAA
The DNA here is from genome assembly GCA_034641835.2 of Pinus albicaulis. Classification (NCBI taxonomy): domain Eukaryota; kingdom Viridiplantae; phylum Streptophyta; class Pinopsida; order Pinales; family Pinaceae; genus Pinus; species Pinus albicaulis. The sequence goes on from CM076582.1 coordinate 80,506,442, forward strand.
CCACCAGTGGAATAATTTTATATCATGACCTAATGGAATGATTGAACATTCCTTCAGAATGGGACACCTAAGATGCACATGCAAATGTGTTTTGATCCCTACTGGAAGTATGCAAATACTAACACTAAAAACAGGCAGAAAGGAAAAGTCTTCAAATACAAGTCAAAGAATTGAAAGAACATATGGAGATGATGAAGACAGAGTTAGAGAAGAAAGGTTTGGAAAGAAAGGTTGTAGAAGAGACTACTGAAGTTGTCCATGAAGAATCTGTTGATAAATGAGAGGGTAACAGTAAATAATAGATCCTTTTTATCCTATACCATCATATTTCACATTCAGGTATACTCAAGGACCTTTTCTAGGATTAAATTCTAAATTTTTCCAAATCTATGGGAAATTAGGCAATTCTGTAGCGTATCCTAGGCTTGAAGCCTAGTTTTTGCTGTGGAAGTTCTGAAGATATATTTTTGGTTCTAAGCCACTTAAATTGAACTGGTTAAGGAAATCTAAGGTTTGTATTTAAATTTTTTGGATCACCTAACATCATCCAATGGTAAGAATTAGCAGATGTACAACACAGATGACCTAATTATTTTCGCTACGGAATTTCGCTGTGAAAGTAGCTAAAAACTCTGTTTTTATAGCAAAGTCGGGTTTTGGAAATGTCTGAGGGGTACGTAAATTTTTCTGTTAGGTCCCTATATTACTAGTTTAGTCCCTTATTTCTATTAGTGTAGCCCCCTTATTGTTACTATTGTACTCCTGTAACCCCAATATTGTTATTATTGTGCGCTTACATTGTTATTGTTAGGTCGTCTAGGATTATATTGTGGGCCCATGGACTTCTATATATAGAAGGAGGTTTTGGTCATTTTTAGCATCCAATAATTGTTCATTTATGTAATGTATTGGAGGTTTCCCCCTCGAAGTGGCTAATTTCTAAGGCGTTGATCTCTATTTTCTTCTATTTTTGGAGCTGGTTTCATAACATTCGGTATCAGAGCTTTGGATTCTAGGGTTTCGCTACTCCAAACAGGTCATCGTGGAATTTTTGCTATAATTTTTTTTCTACGAAGGTGTAGAATTTGAAAGTTTTAAAGTGCGAAGACGAAATCCTGAGGAACATTGTCACAAAATTTCAGATCTTGGTTCGCAACATTTTCGGAGATATGATTTGTGGAAGGTAAGGATTTGTGGAGGCCCCTGAATTTAACCTAAATAGGTCATCGCATAATTTTTGCTATAAATATTTTTCTACGAGGTTTCAGAAGCTAAAATTTTCAAAGAGTGAAGCTGAAATCCTGAAGAACCTCTTGTAAAAATTTTAGATCTTGTTGCACAATATTTTTGGAGATATGATCTATGTAAGTTATGATTTGTTCAGGCTCTTGAATTTCATCTCAAAGAGGTGACCGTGGGAAAAAATTCATAACTCTCTCTCTGAGCGCTGGATTCAGATTCTGTAAAAAGTGGCCACAAGTACAGAAACTGTAGTTTCCTTTCTATAAATTTCAGAGCTGAAGGAGGAAATAGTGACACGTGAAAATTCATACAAGTTCACTCTACTGAACTAGTCCATAATTAGGTCATTGTGGGAGATTGGACATAACATTGCCTTGAAGAGTCCAAAATAGGTCAGACCTATGGAATTCAAAAGAGGATTCAGAGGCCTACCTCAAGGCCAAATTTTAGATATTGAAGATCCTAAATCACAGAGATAATTTAGTTTCAATATCGAGCTCCTCAAAAGCAAGAAAAAGGTGTGTATTTTTTTTCGAATTACATAAGTCTCCTTTGGAAAAAATTAGTTTGAAGTGCATATTGAAGAATAGATATTTGTATTGGGTTCTAAAATTCCCCCTAAAAATAATTCGACACCCATTAAGCCTTCAGAAGGCTCTACTATGACTCAGGAAGATGAAGAAATGCAACATGAGATGTCAAAATTACAAGAGCAAGTGCACCTATCACAAAGAGCAACAAAAAATGAAATGGAAGTTTTGAAGAAAGGCTCGGAAAATAAGATGGATGGTTTGAAGAAAGGTATGGAAGCTAAGATGGAGGGCATGGAAGTTGGCATGGAAGCTAAGATGGATGACATGGAAGCTAAGATCGATGAAAAAATCAAAAACATGAAGAATGATCTAAAAGTAGACATCGAAGGTTTGGCAAAGTTGATACAAGAAATGTTTCCTAATGGTGAAAATATAGTAGAGGAAACTCATGATGAGAAAAAAATAAATGTTAATCATGATTTCATAAACTCTAATATTGGATGGAAGAACCACCATATTCCAAAGATGGATATGAGGAAGTTTGATGGCAAGGATCCCGTAACATGGATACTACAGATGGAGCAATATTTTGATCTCAATAATGTGCAAAACACATAAAAGCTACGCATTGCAACTTTGCATTTAGAAAAAAAAACATTTGTATGGTATCAATGGCTTTGCTCCCCTAAAAAATTTTTCACTTGGTCAATTTTTATCGAGGAAATGATAGCACATTATGAGGATACAAAAAGCAACACCTTCTTTAGCCAATTGATAAATCTCAAACAAAAGGGTTTAGTGGCGGAGCACATTAAGGATTTCCAAAAATTGAATATAAGGGTAACTGATATTCCAGAGGAACACAAGATTGATGTCTTCATAGGGACTTTAAAGGATAACATCCAACATGAAGTTCGCATTTGGGAACCTGATTCATTGGAAAAGGCATTCAAGTTGGCAAGAAAAATTGAATGTAAAATTATGGCAACAAGGAAGCCTACCACTCACATATATAAAGATGGAAGTGTTGCTACTCCTAGAATTCCACAACCTACAAGGTTGACACCACAACAATTGGAAGAAAAAATATAAAAAGGGCTTTGCTACAGTTGCGATATCAAATACACTAAAGGTCATAAGTGTGCTGAGAAGAAATTATTTTACATAGATTGTGAAGAGGAAGAAGAAAATGAACAAGAATCACCAAAAGAAGAGGATATACATTGGGAACTAACCCTAGAAGAGGAAGAAATGAGTCTGAACATATCATGTCAGGAATTACCACTCCGCAAACTCTCAAGATAGAAGGACATATCAAGAAGAAAAAGATAATAGTGTTGATTGATTCGGGTAGTACCCATAATTTTATTCATTTTAAGGTAGCCAAGGAATTGAATTGTTTCCTATACCCAGCACCAGAATGTCAAGTGATGGTTGCAAATGGAGGAGCTATAAATTTCTATGGAAAATGCCATAATATCAAGCTAACCATGGGGGAATATGTATTGAATAGTCCAATTCTTTCCATTCCTATGGGAGGTGCTGATGTTGTACTAGGAGTACAATGGTTACAATCTTTGGGGACAATATCTTTTAATTTTCAAGAAATTTTCTTGATTTTTTTTCCAGAAGGAAAGGAAGTCGAATTACGGGGTATTGCAGGGAAGCCAGGAAAGATAATAAACTCTAATGTCATGAAAAAGCTTCTAAATAAAAAACAACGAGGCGTAATTGCACAATTATGCTCAATAGAAGTTCCAAAATCAAAATCATCTATTTCTGCAGATCTTCAAAAAGTCTTGGACAATCATTCCAAGGTGTTTGAAACTCCCAAAGGAATCCCACCTATTCATGATCATGATCATGCTATTCATTTGATTCCAGGAAGTGTTCCTCCAAAAATTAGGCCTTATAGATATCCTTATGTCCAAAAGAGCGAAATTGAACGTATGGTTGTAGAAATGTTAGAGGCTGGTATAATTCAACCTAGTCAAAGTTCTTTCTCTACTCTAGTAGTATTGGTGCACAAGAAGGATGGATCATGGCACATGTGTCCAGATTATAGGGAGCTCAATAAGATCACCATTAAAGATAAATTTCCCATTCCCGTGATTGATGAATTATTGGATGAATTACATGGAGAAATTTATTTTACCAAGTTGGATCTTCGTTTAGGATATCATCAAATTAGAATGAAAATTTGAAGATATTAGAAAACAACATTTCAAACTCATGAGGTCATTATATCGAATTTTTGGTCATGCCTTTTGGCCTTACCAATGCACCTTCTACATTTCAAGGGTTGATGAATTCCATTTTCAAACCCTTCCTTAGAGAATTTGTGCTATTATTTTTTTATGCTATACTAATCTACAGCAGGTCCTAGAAGGATCATGTTCAACATGTTGACAGGGTGGTCAAACTATTGGAGGAGAAACAATTATATGCAAAAACATCCAAATTTTTCTTTGGAGTACAAGAGGTGGAATATCTGGGTCATATTGTATCTCATGAGGGTGTTAAAGTAGACCCTAACAAAATTAAAGCCATTAAGGAATGGAAAGTCCCCACAACCATAAAGTAGTTGCGAGGATTTTTCGGGTTGTAATATTCCAAAATTTGCAAGTAGCAAATTGGAATATTATTTTTTTCTTATATCATCTTGGAGGTGAATAAAATGGGTAAAAGGCCCATGAGTAGGAATAAAATCCCTCATAGTGTGAAAAGGATCATTGGAGTAGCTTACTTTGCACCTTCTAGTGTGAAAAGGGGCAATTTTTATGAGGACAAGGTCAAGTTTGACCAAGTCAACAACGTTGCCTAAGAGGTGTAGCTTGCTTGGGAAGACAGTGCAGTTTGAGAGGGAGAAAGATTCTTTTTGGAAGAAACCCTAATGTGTGGGGTCCAGGGAAAAGAGGCATTCACTTGCATAAAAGGAGGAAGAGGTAGCCATAGTGAGATATCTTTGAGCATTTGATCATTTGTCTTATTAGACTATTTGCAGTCTCCGGCTGTTCAGCTGAGTTGCACTGCTGTTTAGCACGAGGGATTCCTATTTAGGATTTCCTCTCCTTCTTGAGAGTTCTTTTGAAGGATTTCACTTCATTTCTCCACATCTTGGCTCAAGGCCAAAGCCACTACCATCAGTCACTACGTTATTTCTGCTGAAGTATAACCTAGTATCGCTAGGTGTTGCAATGGAGGGTTCCACAACACCATTCCTGGTCTTATCTTTCAGAGAAGGGAGTTTCTATTTCTTGGGAAGGTTATTAAGGAAGGTTTCCAGGGCATATTTTCATATCTTAGCATCAGGACAAGCTTCTCCTATCATCAGCAGCGTAGTCCCTTCTCTAGAATGTGTTATTCCAGTGCACATTTGCAGTGAGGGGTTGCACCGTCATCTTGGAGGGCAATATCTTCAGTGCTAGGATCAGCCTTGCACTTGAGAGATCCATTGGAGGAGGTTTGCTATATATTTTACATATTATTCAGCCATCTCCATCTTATTACAGTTTTGAGTTGCAGCTACTACCCAGCAACTCCGACATTTCTACAGATTTTCCATTTGTACATGTATTGCAACCAATCCTTCTAAGGATTGTGTATTATTGTCGTATTAGTGTTTTCAGTGGTTGAGATATTTCTCCCCCATATTTTCTTGAGCTGATATTGATATATCATCATATTATCATTTTGTATGTTGCAGTGTCTCCAATGAACTACATTATTTTAGCCTAATGACATTCTTGCATAGCAGTGTTTCTCTATTGTCATATACATGTCTCATTGAGGCTTCCATTGCCTAAATTGAGTGATTGGTTCCTCAAACATTGTATACTCTTGCTGCTATAATATCAAGGAAAGGCTATTTTGTATCTTCGTGCCTCACAGCTAATGATAATAATGCTATTACTCCATGTTATGTTCATGTATTGCTGCAGTCCCTTCACTGGGCACTTTTTGAGGACATCTAAGTGTGGGATATCTATTTAACCCACTTAGAAGGATTTATTTGGAGCCTCATCTTGGATTTAGCACTTAGACACATTGATATAAGGGATCCAGGTCCTGGTTTCAAATCCTGTAGCAGCCATTACTAGAAAATGCGTTTTCCAGTCATGCCTTGCTAGCTGTTCCGAATTTGGAATATTATAGTGGTATCAGAGAAACTTTCTTGGCTCAGCCTGTGAGTCTCAGCCCAATAAGATAAGAATATTGAAGAGGATGGGTTTTATCTCATCATATTTTAGATCCATGAAGAACCTCCCCAAGGAGGATAAGCAGAAAGAAGAGGAAGGAACCTGCACTTCCTATTCCCATCAAGAAGGAGACAGAGAGATGAGCAGGAGAAAGACTCCATCTTTTGAAGAAAATAAAGGGGATAAGCTTAAAAATATTCTTCCTAAATCTGTACATATTATTCATGAAGACTTAAATAAGATCAGGAGGGAGATTTATGGAGAATCTCCAAAAGAGTTTGAATCTAAAGCAAACTCTAGATTGACATATGAGGAGTGTGAGCAAGTAGTTACACACCCTAAAACACAGCGCAGTCACATGCCTAGGATTTCCGGAAGAGAGATGAAAAGAGAATAAGAGGTTGCTAGGAGGGAAGCCCTTAGTGATTTCTTGAAAGAGTGTGAGTCTCAAACTCAGAAATTCCGAGATCATCTCAGTTTTTCAGAGTTTTGTAGGATGAAGGTGAAAGGAAGAGAGCAGCAAGATAGATTTATTCTATCTACCTTTGAAGGTTCACCTACATGTTCAGCCACAGCTTGGGTGGAGGAGTTAGAGACCTTCTTGCAGTAGCACCACATTCTTGAAGATGAAGCGATAAAAGTTGCAGTGCTGCATTTGAGAGGTAAGGCTTATGCCTGGTGGAGCTTTGAATCCTTTTCTTTGAAAAATGTAAACATTTCATCTTATGAAAATTTCACTAAGGCATTAGTAAAAAGATTTGATAGAAGGATTCATGAGACACATATGGTAGAGCTAAACAAGGGAAATCAAACAAAACCCTTCCATGAGAATGTAGTACCATGGTAGAAAACCATGGGGAAGGCTGAAAACTTGCACCATACCTTGCCGGGAGAAAGACTTTCTTCTCACACTTTTGGGCAAGAGAGCATGGAGGTCTGTTTTTCAAAAATGGATCCAATCATTGGAAGGTTTCCCATTCATGTTATAGAGATTGAGGGCAACAACGTTGTCATGTTTCGATATTATCTAGAGCCTCATGTAGAGGAAGGAGGAGCTATTTCTCCAAATAGAGGGATGCTTGCATCTTTGCAAGGGAGTCCCCAGTATCTCATATGTGGAGATCAAGGCACAACTCATGATCTACATGTGCCATTGTTGGGGAGGTGTGGAACCACGAAGACTCAAGGAGAATGTAGGGAGGAGAACCAGTATCATGAGATAATATGTACACATCCCTATCCACCTTAGGAGGTTGATGCACCTAAGAAGGTGATTGGATTGCGCAGTGGAAGCATGGAGAGCTATTTCAATTTGTTTATTCAGTCATCTCTTGATGATGATGTCTCATTGCAGGGAGAAATTTTGTCGGGGAGACCACTGGATCAGTAGAGGAGGATGGATGCTTCACCAGTTGAGGCACCACTCAGTGATTTCAGAGGAGTGGGAACCTTGGGAGAGCTTAATATAGTTCTGTGAGTCTGGGGTAGACTCAAGGAGAGAGGGAGCATTCTCTCAACATCAGCATCACCCACTTCCATTTCATATTCTGCGCTATGGAAGAAGCAGCAGGGGAAGGATATCAGCCTTCCAACTTGCATCTTTGGCATGAGAGATGTCAAAGAATATAGTGACCATATGACAGGTGCTCTTCATGAGAGATCATCATTGCTGTAATTATGGAGGATAGATTCATATTGGAACTCCCAGTTGTTGGTGGAGTACTCTAAGGATCTTCATACTTGTAGGATATTGGATGGTCAGTTGCAATCGGAGGAGTATTCAGTCAGAGATGGGGTCATCTTCTATCAGGGTAGGATCTTCTTATCTAGAGCTTCAAAGCTCAAGGAGAAGTTGCTACAGGCAGCTCATGAGTATTTCCTTTTAAGCCCCACTTGTTCTATGAGAGCATACCACACCATCATGGAGGGGTATTTCTGGGAGGATTTTGAGGAAGAGATATATCAACATATGAGGAGATGCATAGATCATATGGAGATGGATAAGTTATCACAACCACCTCTTTCCTCTTTGAAAATGAGAGGGGACTCACTTATGAGCCACTCCCTTTGTACGAGAAGAATATATGGTAAGGGTATTCATTTTTGTTTACATGATTATTTGTATGATGAATATATGCATCCCTTAACCATACATGTGCAACATGATGCTCCAAGGAGGAGCATTCTTTCTTTTAGGCTTCATGATCTACTTGAGGCCATAAGCATGATTGATGGCCATTCCCTAGGAGGACTTGGGGAAGAGATATGTTATGGAGGACATGCTCATTATACATCTTACTTCATTCACTTCCTCCATACTTATGAGGAGATTGGAGCAGCAGGAAAGTGGTTGAGAAACCACACTTTTTATCAGTCTCTATTGCAGTTGAGGGTCCAACTGCGTTGGTTGCATTTGAGGGACCATTGTCCTTCTCACTTGTTACTCATGGCAGCAAGCATGATTCTCATTTTTTCTCCCTATGGCTCTATTGTTTCTGTCTTTATGAGGAGCATGCTTGGGAGAGAGACACATTGGGTGAATGTGTCCTTTGAGGAAGAAATTCCTCACACTTTTTGCACTACATGTTCTAAGGGGAGCATGGGATATGGTATGGTCACCTTAACAACATTCTTGTCTCTTTATGAGGTGAGCCATATGATGGAGGAGATGCCATATGATGATGACTTCCAACTCATCATATATGGGGATATTTGGGCCAACATGATTTGCAGCGTTGGGGGAGAGGTCTTTGGAGATCTAGTCCTCATCTTGCCACTTGAGGGAAACATTTTTACAGCCCAGGATCAACAGGTACTTTAAACTTATCTTAAGTGGAGAGATGGACAACGTGGGGTAGGCTACATTGTCTACCATGTGCAGAATTTCAGCCCATCTACTTTGCCGGAGCCAAAGGTGGAGGACAGTTTCTAGGAGTTGCCTAGTTGGAAGGTTACTCATTTTGCATGGATTATAGCTTGGGGATGGAGGATCCATATGGGAGAGATAGTTCCCATCATATTTCAGATCCCATTCCTCAAGGGAACCTCTAGACATCACTTTTTTATCCTCTTGAGTATCTCACCTTTACATGATGATGGCTTGATAGCTGACTAGCATGCTGAGGAGGAACAATGTGGAGGCTTGATTGATGAGATAACATCACTTCACTTGGAGGAGATCATCATACATGGATGCTATAGGGAGAGGAGGAAAGAAGAAATCAGTCTATCCTTTCACTTGCTTGAGGACAAGAAATCTTTGAGAGGGGAGAACTGTAATATTCCAAAATTTGCAAGCAGCAAATTGGAATATTAATTTTTTCTTATATCATCTAGGAGGTGAATAAAATGGGTAAAAGGCCCATGACTAGGAATAAAATCCCTCATAGTGTGAAAGGGATCATTGGAGAATCTTACTTTGCACCTTCTAGTGTGAAAAGGGGCAATTTGCATGAGGACAAGGTCAAGTTTGACAAAGTCAACAACGCTGCCTAAGAGGTGTAGCTTGCTTGGGAAGACAACGCAGTTTGAGAGGGAGAAATATTTTTTTGTGGAAGAAAACCTAATGTGTGGGGTCCAGGGAAAAGAGGCGTTCACTTGCATAAAATGAGGAAGAGGTAGCCATAGTGAGATATCTTTGAGCATTTGATCATTTTTCTGATTAGACTATTTGCAGTCTCCGGCAGTTTAGCTGAGTTGCAGTGTTGTTTAGCACGAGGGATTCCTGTTTAGGATTTCCTCTCATTCTTGAGAGGCCTCTTGAATTATTTCACTTCATTTCTCCACATATTGGCTCAAGGCCAAAGCCACTACCATCAGTTACTGCATTATTTCTGTTGAAGTATAATGTAGTATTGCTGGGTGTTGCAGTGGAAGGTTCCACAACACCATTCCTGGTCTCATATTTCAGAGGAGGGAGTTTCTATTCCTCGAGAAGGTTAGAAAGGAAGGATTCCAAGGCATATTTTCATATCTTTGCATCGGGCCAAGCTTCTCCTATCATCAACAACGCAGTCCCTTCTCTAGACTTCATTATTCAAGTGCACACTTGCAGTGAGGGGTTGCACCATCATCTTGGAGGGCAAGATCTTCAGTGCTAGGATCAGCCTTGCACTTGGGAGATCCATTGGAGGAGGTTTGCTGCAGATTTTACATCTTATTTAGCCATCTCCATCTTATTACAGTTTTGAGTTGCAGCGGCTACCCAACAACTCCGTCATTTCTGCAGATTTGCCATTTGTACATGTATTGCAGCTAATCCTTCTAGGGATTGTGTATTATTGTTTTCAGGGGTTGAGAGCTTTCTCCCCCATATTTTCTTGAGCTGATATTGATATATCATCATATTATCATTTTTTATGTTGCAGTGTCTCCAATGAACTGCGTTATTTTAGCCTGATGACATTCTTGCATAGTAGTGTTTCTCTATTGTCATATACATGTCTCATTGAGGCTTCCGTTGCCTAACTTGAGTGATTGGTTCCTCAAAAATTGTATACTCTTGCTGCTATAATATCAAGGAAAGTCTATTTTGTATCTTCATGCCTCACAACTCATAATAATAACGTTGTTACTCCTTGTTATGTTCATGTATTGATGCAGTCCCTTCACCGGGCACTTTTTGAGGACATCTAAGTGTGGGAGATCTGTTTAACCCACTTAGAAGGATTTATTTGGAGCCTCCTCTTGGATTTAGCACTTATACACATTGATATAAGGGATCCAAGTCATATTTTAAAATCCTGTAGCAGCCATTACTGGAAAATGCATTTTCCAGTCATGCCTTGCTAGCTGTTCCGAATTTGGAATATTACACGGGTTAACAGGGTATTATCGCAAGTTTGTTAATAATTATGTGACAATAACAAAACCTCTAACAAAATTATTGAAGAAATATGCATTTTCATGGACTCCTGAAGCAACTAAGGCCTTTGAACATCTTAAAGAGGCAATATGCCTAGCACCGGTCTCAGCTACGCCAAACTTCACAAAAACCTTTATTGTGGAATGTGATGACTCAGGAAATGGAATTGGTGATGTTTTAATGCAAGAAGGAAGACCCATTGCTTTTGAAAGCCATCCAATCAAAGGAAAGTATTCACAAAAAGCTATTTATGAGAAGGAAATGTTAGCAATACTACATGCACTAAAGAGATGACGACCTTACCTAATGTGAAGACACTTCAAGGTAAAAAATGATCATGATAGTCTTAAACACTTTTTGGAACAAATAATATCTTTAGAAGAGAAGTGAAAATGGGTCACAAAGATGTTGGGTTATGACTTTGAAATAACCTACAAAAAAGGGAAGCTAAATGTTGTTGCAGATGCACTCTCAAGAAAAAATGAAGAGGTGGAAGCATTGCTTTGTGCGATTTCTATTATCCAACCAGATTGGATAACTGAAGCAAGGGATGAATGGAAGAAGGACGAAGAAGTGTGGACACTCATTCAAAATTTTCAGCAAGATCCTAGTACATCTGATACATTTATTTAGAAAAATTGTTCCTTATGGTACAAAGATTGCTTATATCTTTGTAAGAATTCCCAACTAAAACAAAATATTCTTTTGGAATTGCACACTTCTCCTTTAGGAGGACACTCAGGATTTTTAAAAACTTAACACAGGGTGAAGAAAGAAATTTTTTGGGATGGCCTTAAATATGATATACAATTTGGTTTTCCAGCAAAATAAAGTTGAGACAGTTAAGACCTCGGGTCTTCTATAACCTTTATCCATTCCAAGTAAACGTTGGGAGGAGATTTCAATGGATTTTATCACAGGTTTACCTAAGTCCGAAGGAAAGAGTGTCATCATGGTGGTAGTTGATAGACTTACCAAGTATGCACACTTTTGTGCATTATCTCATCCATTTAAAGCAAGTACAGTTTCTACTGCATTTATGGACACAATTCAAAAGCTACATGGAAACCCAAAGGTTATTGTGAGCGACAGAGATCCCATTTTTACTAGAAATTTTTGAATGGATTTATTTTCTTGTTTGGGTAATCAATTAGCTCATAGCTCATCTTATCATCCTCAATCCGATGGTCAAACTGAGATAGTGAATAAATTTTTGGAAGGATATCTTCATTGTTTTGTATTTGATAAACAAACACAATGGGTCGAGTGGTTACCTCTCACTGAATGGTGGTATAACACTTCCTTCCATATGCAGTAAAAATGACCCCATTTATGGCACTTTATGGATATCATCCACCATCCATCACATCATCTTTAAGAGAAAATTATAAGGTTCAAGCAGTGGAAGATCACATCGAGCATCAAAAAGAAGTTCTCCAACTCTTAAAGGACAACCTAAATTCGGCACAAAATCGAATGAAACAACAAGCAGATCAAAATCGCAGCGAGAGAAGTTTTGATGTAGGATACTGGGTATTTTTACGGCTACAACCATACAACAAAATGTCCCTCAAGCAAGCTAAGAAGGATAATAAATTATCTCCAAAGTGCTATGGTCCTTACAAGGTGTTGTAAACGATTGGTACTATGGCATACAAAATGGAGCTTCCTTCTTCTTCATGAGTGCATCTAGTTTTCCATGTTTCATGCTTAAAGAAGGTTATAGGTGAAAATATTCTAGTTCAAACAATATTTCCAGAACTTGATGAGGAAGGAAAATTCATATTGGAACCTGAAGAGGTCACGGAAACAAGAACTCGGCAGCTATGAAATCGATCAATTTCAAAGTATCTCATCAAGTGGAAGAACTTACCCACTGAATATTCTACATGGAAGGATGATAATTTTATACAGAAGCACCCAGAGCTACTCAAGCGTTGATGTAATATTCCCAATTTTTGCAGTTAATGGGAATATTGCATTTTTAATTTTAGTTTTCCTAACTCATGAATAAAAGTGTAAAGGAGGAACTATAAAACTCCTAATCAGAAAAATAAATCAATGCCCAATGTGAACATGGAAAAATCGGGGCCATTTCAATAAAATACACTTAGGTGTGAAAAGGAATGAAGAAGGTTGACTAGGTCAACAGGACCAAATCACAGAAGTGTCTAGATGCATTGAACCTCCTTATTGATCAACGTAGTTTTAGATGGAAAACCTTCATGTGAAAAGGGTTAACTAATTGGAGGTGGTTTATGGTTTTCAAAGCCCTAATGTTATAAAATTAAGAGGAAGGCCACAAGGAAAGGTTGTTGAATATAATTCAATTTTGAGATTGCTTAGGCAACTCAAACTCTCTTGGTTGTTTAGCTAGAGAGAGAGGGATCTCCTTTTTAGGAATTCCTCCTCCTTCATTGAGGAGCTATTGAAGGAGTATTTTATGAAATGCATCACATATAGTCTTTAGGCCAAGATTCCTCCCCTAGCTACAGCCTTTTCTATTGGGCAGGAATTGTTGTGTTGCAGGGTGTTGCAGTGAGGGGTTTTCAACACCACTTCCAGATCTAGTTTTGCAGAAAAGGGAGCATTAATTTATCTGGAAGATTAGTGAGGGAGCCTTGAGCTTCATAATTAGATCTTCGCATCAGTCCAAAGGACCTTCCAACATCATCTGCGCAGTATACTTCAGAAATTGCGTCATTTTTCCGGTGCATTGCTGCAGCAGGGTTTCTACCCTACTTTGGTGCTTATTTCCTTGAGGAAGGGCCATCCCTTCTTCCGGAAAGTTTGTATTGCAGCCCTCTTTTGTAATTTTTCACATTTCAGCTCATATAATCATATTTTTAGTGATTATACATTTTTAAGATCCATATTCTGCAGATCTTATACTTGTATTTGTTCTTTCATGAAATCCCCTTGACGGGTGAACTATTTGATGTATAAAAGGAGCTGAATCTCCATTTTTCTTCATTATCTGTTATAATAAATTTCAGATATTATGTTTCAGACATATTTTGTCTAATTTCTTCAGAAATTATGCTCTGCATGCTTCATCCATTTTCTGCATACTCAAAGTCATGGGAAATCATCATTTTTAAGCATATCCGGGGATGGAGGAACTATTTAACATAGCTAGAATGCTTTGTTTGAGATGAAATTCGGAGCATAGTTCCCTCACGACCTAATATAAAATAAAATCCATCAATTTCCCTTAATTTTACGTATATTTATGAATAAATCTATTTTAGGGTCAAAATCACTACTTTTCCCCACTTTTTGGATCCTAAATTCAGATTTGAGTTGCTGCTGTAATTGAAATCAGTTTCAAGTGTTTATCAGAACATTTTATGCATTTATATCTCTCTAAAATTTCATTAGAGCATTTTACTTTTCTGCATCCCCTCATTGGGCCTTCTCTTGAAGATAACTAGGTGTGGGAGATCTGTTTAACCCACCTAGTCTTATTTTTTTCAGCTCAAATCTTGGATTTAGTTTTTTTATTGTTTGATATAAAGGATCCAAGAGTCATTTTATTGTTTCATTGCATATTTTCCTGAAAATGAATTTTTCAGTGCATGATTCATGAGATGTTCCTAAAAAGGGATATTACAGTGGTATCAGAGCATGATCTCTGGCATAGCCTATGATATCAAGATATTAGAGAAGTAAAGAGAAGAGATAGATATCAAAATTATGGAGAGGATGAGTTTACTCTCATCATTGTTCAGATTTAAGAAGAGCCTCTCCAAAGAGGTAAATCAGAAGAGAGAAAGAAGATGCACCGAGACTCCTAGAGGGTTTCGAGAAAAAGCAAGCTGCAATGAGACCTGCATAAGGTTTCAAGAAGAAGAAGGAAGCCCTAGCACTTCCTATCAGCAAAGCACAAGACCGAAGAATCCTATATCTTCTCATAGATCTACTATGCCCACTTTCTTTGAAGAAGGTGAGAGGTATAGCAATGAAGAAGAGAGATGCAAAGAAAATCCTAAAGGGTTTCAAGATGAAGAGGAAGAACTATACACTTCCTATCATCACCAAGCAGGGAGAATGACTGAGGAAGAGATCTCATTGCTTCTTTTTCAAACATTGAAGAGTATTGAAGAAAATCTCGAGTTTGATGAGGAGAGGAAAAAGATGAGCTACAAAGAGACATCTCCCAAGGAAACAAAGGAGGATGTCAATCTTGTCACTTTGGGCAAGAGATATCCATTTTTACCATATAGTACTAAGGTACTTGCATCTAGAGAAGAGGAACTTGCATTTTTGCAAGGTATTCTTAAGATCTTAACATATGGAGTCCCGTGCATGAATAAGGAGATGCATGAGGAGGAGAAGGAAGATACCAGCGCTGGTGTGCTAGAAGAAAGGAGGCCATCATACTTGCCAAAAGTTGGAGGCATCATTGAGCCGGGTGGAGGAACTCTTGTGTTCTGTCAAGAGATTCCCACATATCATTTGATCCAAGGTATGCATGAAATTTTAGCACACTTTGTTTCAAGATTAATGCATAGCTAAGGATTAAATCAAAAAGCTAATTTGAAGCAAAGACATGTCATAGCGCAGAGGACCCTTGATCTAATCAAGGATGAGATTGGAAACTATCCCTATGCATCATTGTTGAGCTACCTTCAATCTCATTGGTTGAGATGTAGGGTCTCAAGAAAGGGGATTAGTATTATCCTATGTTCAATGGCTGATTGTGAGATCAGTAATGAAACTTGCTTTGAGAAAGTACATGCATCACTTTTCAGATCTACAGCCCTGTCACTTAGTGACTGTGACAAAAAGGCTTCAACTCTCTTGGAGCATTCTAGAGGTAGCTTCAACCTTGAAGCAGTGGAGAAGAAGAATATGAAGAGTAGACATCTTGAGATGAGGAACATTTTCTCCCATCTAGATGACACTCTCTCAATGAGCATGCTACAGCTCAAAGAGAGACTTATACTTATTGCAAATTCAAAGCCTCACTAGTTTTGGAAGGCCATAGATGGAAGAAAGGTCTCACTAAGAGATCTCAACAAAGATGCATTTCAATATTTCATGAGATGAAAAGTTCTTCATTGGTTCAAAGGAGATGGTACTCTACAAAGGGAGGATGCCATGATTATGCAACACATCACTTATCTTCCATATTGGAGTGAGTGGATGAGGATGATGAGCAAGAGATCACATGATCACTTGCATACATATATGGGCTAGCAAGCTTGGTTACGCTGGTTGCCCTTGGGAGACTCCTATCACTCTCCAAAGGCACCTATTTCTCTGATCTATGCCTTGAATAATGGTCATGAAATGAATAAGGAAGCATGAAAATGCTAGTTTCTTTGGGGTAAGCATGATCACTACCCAAAGATTCTCATTCTCTCATCTCATGCTTTATGCATCATTAATAGAGTATGTTGGGGTTCCCATGTTTTTGCCAGATTGGCAAGAACAAAATATGAGACAACATCAAACCACTTTCAGACCTCAGAATCTAGCCCTCCTGGGTCCAGAGGGGGATCTCTCTATATAAGAAAAAGTTATATATCTTTGAAAGCTCAATGTTAAAATGTTAGGCTAGTTATAAGGCTCAGTGTTTGTTTGTTTGATTGTTAGTTTGTTTGGTTGTTGGTTATCAGAAAAGAGGGTTCAGTGTAAGACAAGGATGAGCAAAGAGGAATAGGGCAGAGGTGAAGTATTCCAGGGAGCATTCAAAACCATTGGGAAATGGAGTCAGGAAAGGATTTTCTTGCTAATCAACATGGCAGGCTTTCAATTGGGCTAGTCATCTAAAACGTTGGATCTTAAAGATGATAGTATGGAATGGAATTTTAAGAGAGGAGAAGTCAACATAGATTAAGGGCACAAAGTTAAAGACAGACTAATCGCACAAGGTTCCTAGTGGACAGGGCTTAACTCTAATCCCCAGTGTTCCCAAATCTTCCAGCTAAATCCTTAACGAGAAACATCTAAGAATGGATTCATTTAACTCATATATCAGAGAGCAGGCAACAACATCCACTACATTGGTTAAATTATCTGAAATCAATTCTTAGATAACACATTTAGAAGAAAAACATTAATGGCAAGGAGAGCAGAAACATAGGGTACCTAACAAGGGTAATTCCTATGCCAATTTTCTGATGCAAGCTAGTAGAAACGAAATGAAATGAATTAAACACAGAGATAGGAAAACATCACCGCTGCTTTAGATCATGATCCAAAAAAATGTTCTTGTCATATTAAACAACAATACCAGTCAAGTACACCATTGCCAATAGCTGAATACTCAGTCTGAAATCATATTCCTCAGCCTATCTTACAACTTTACACAAAGACTGTGTCTCAAAAGAAACTACTTTCAGTTCTCTGATAACTGATCAACAACCTTTACAATGTTTCTTCATGAAATTTTATAGCAGAAAGATGGGCTGAGGAGGTAGGTGAAAACTAAATGCAACATTAAAACTTCAGTAAAGAAAGAGGGCCGAAGCCCATTCTGTTTAAATTTTGAGCTTTCAATTCTGGCACTTTGTGGATGAAAGAGTGGTCCTCATCAGACTTCTATTTACTCCAGGTATGTCTCTGACGTACTTTGGCTGCAGGACTCTATGGTACTATTGGTGAATAAACAAAAGATAAATGAATGATTAAGAAGTCTGCCATACTTATCAAACAAATTCTCTGGTAGCTTCAGACTGTTGTCTGGGTGGAAATTTATTTAGGAACACTGCGTATAATAAAAGCTACATGGGTGCTCCGTCCTTTTTTAGGAAAAAACATTTTGCTGATGTAGAAACCCTGACACACTGATTTTCGTGCTGTACCTTCTGCGTGATCCATAGGTCTTCAGTCTGATTCTTTACCTTTAAATCTCTGAACATAAGGCTTATATATCTTCATTTGCGTGCCTTAAGCTCTCTGCTACTTAATTTAAATCTCTGACTATGAAATATGTGTGTTAATGGCGCCGAGACATTTTCATAGAGTAATACCCTGGTCTTTTAATGCAAGTCCTGTCGTAGGACCTCCTCGGGTTTTCTTCATGATTTCTTCCTTTGCACACGGTCTTTTCCTATGTTTTCTGTCACTGTGACAGTGGGTGCAAATCATGGCAGCTTTCACCACCTCAAAACCCTGCAAAATAGAAAACTTGTTATGAAATCCATGAATGGGGGTAATGGATGCAGTGTGGATGATGAAAATGGTCGTGCGGCTGGTGAAATGGCGGAAAAATGCAAAGGAATGATGGATGGAAGCCTTGGTGAAGGTTGGCAAAGCGCAGAGGAAATTTAAATGAAAAACCTTAAAAAACTTGATTTTTGAACAAATATATGCAATGGGATGGGCAGATGTACGGTGGATACACATGGGGGTGATGTGGCGGGACCAGGCGATGGCGGGGTGGTCAACGACGGGGCAATTAAATCTGGACCGTCCGATCTTGGCGGAGATCGACGGTGGAAAGCACGTCGCAGGGTGATGGACTGTGGGCCAAGGGTACGACTGCCATGGGTTAACTCGTGCGTATCTCTGTGGAACGACGACCGTTGGATCAACTGCCCCAGATCGGAAGGTGCACGTGCATATCGCTACGCATTCGCAAATGAATGTTAATGCGTGATGGGGTAGTGGTTTCAAAATAGTGTCAGAGCCACGTGTCGAATGCTGAGTGGAATTGCTGGCCTATCGAAAAATACCGTCCTCCGCCCAAAGGCGGTGCGATAGAAACCAGATGGTTTTTGAATAGTACACGGGGACCACCGGGGCGGGTAGACTCCGAACCGTCGGATCTGCGGGTAAATAGACATCGATGGTGCGATCGAGCGATGAACGGGGTGAACAATCGATGCTATGGGAGCCGCGATCGTCGTCCGATCTATACAGATAGACGGTTGAAACTGCGTCTGATATCCATCTGTGGTAAGCGCCTTTCGGGCCAGCGCTCGGTTTCAACGCCCGGGTCTCGTGGAGAAAAGGCTAAGGGGCTTGCGGAAAGGGGCTAAGGCCTAATGTAAGTTGCAAAGTGGGTCTTTTGCCCATTTTTAGTGCAATTTGAGGGCAATGAAGGGCAACGATAGGGGTAATGGCGGTTTAAACGACCAACCAAGGAGTATGTGTAGGACTTAGGGGGAATTTTCAGAGAGGTTTAGAAGGATTAGGGGGGTGATGTTGGGGTAGAGAAAAGGGGTTTTGAAAAATGAAGAAGAGGTGAAAAGGGACATTCTGCAGGGATATAAGGGTTAATGTAGGCCTTTTGGAGCAGAATTTATGTAATCAATGAGACCTTATAAAGGGAGTCAGCAGAGGGAAATTTATCAAAGGAAAAGGCATAGAAGACTTCAAGGATGATGTGTCTTCAGGGGAGATGCATTCCTTGAAGGCTCAAAAACAATTTATCCCCCTACTTTTCTTTGTCAAAAATTTATAGGGGGGCTAACAGTGGCTCCACATGGGGATGGCTTCTTCTTGAAGGAGTCAAGAATTCAGAAAATGATCTTTGGTGTAGGCCAGATGCCTGCTGCTTAAGCCACCTTCTTCCTTGATTTTCAGCTGCAACAATTGTGAAGACATCAATTTAGCAGAAAAACTTTCCCAATCAATCTACCTACCCACACTACAGTCCTAGCATTTTTTCTTCTTCTAGGGTGCATTTGAGCTAGCAGACCCTTTACATCATTTTTTTTTTAGACTGAAAACAAATCTATTCTAAATCTACCCTTATTACTCCATGAGACCAGATTAAACTGTTGGTCCCATATGTTTCTCTACCTAATCTACTATCTGCTGGGATTAAACTGTCCGACATATTTCTTCTCTACATTCTACAACAGAAATTTAAAAGCAACCAAACTAGGATTAGATAGTCTAGTTTGCTGAAGATCTAAGATATAAAGACAGTTGCACATGGATAGAAAATTGCAGAAAACTGGAAACAAAACTGTGAAGGCTTGAAATCTGAAACTTGAAGTATCCTTGTTCTCTTTGTGACTCAAGTTTTGAGCATGTTAGAGTCACTTCTTTTCTTCATTTCAGCTCTGGTTTTGGGCATGTTAGAGCTGTTCTTCTTTCTTCTTTGCTGGTCCAGATTTTGGGCATGTTAGAACTAGCTGTTTTACTTTCTTTGGCTCAGGTTTTGAGCTTATTAGAGCCAATATTTTGCACATCAGAGGTTCATGTTTTAAGCATGTCTGAACCTCTCTTTTTCCTCTATTTTTTGAAACATTTTCTCTTTTTTCTTGAAAATAAAAAACTGCAATGGTATGTACAATGGTAATGGAAACTGGAAATTGTAAATTAGTAGAAGTAGTGTTTGAGCATCTTTCCATTGACAGGACCCCCAAACAGCTCTGTACCATCTAATTCTTGTAGGAAGAAGGCATTTGGACCCACAGTGGCCTGGATGATGTATGGACCTTGCCACAAATTGTCAAACTTGTCATGCTTTCCTCTATCCTCTCTCCTTGATTCCCACTTCAGAACTTGATCCCCAATTTTGAAATCAGCAGCTTTGGTTCTCTTGTCAAACAATTTCTTTATATTATCCTAAACTTTCGCTGCTCTGTTGTAGACCTCTTCCCTCGTTTGCTGGAGATGAATTTTCTGGTTTATTCTCCTCACCATACTTTCTTCTTCTGTTTGAATCTCCTGGACAAGTTTGATCACTGGTATTCCAAGGCTGGTGGGAAACACTGCTTTTGTTCCATAGACAAGCTGATATGGAGACATGCTAATGGATTTCTTTGTTGTAAGCTTGTCAGACCACAAAGCATGTACTAACTTGTGATGCCATGACTTTTTGTTCTCTTCCAACAGCTTCTTGATGATGATCACCAGGCTCTTGTTTGATGATTAAGCTAATCCATTACCTTGAGGGTAATAGATAGTTGAATGAATGAGTGCTATTTGATACCTGTGACAAAAATTAACCATTTTCTTGGATCTGAAAGCAGTAGCATTATTAGTGATTATTTTCCTTGGGCAGCCAAACCGAGAGAGGATTTGACCTTCTAGGAAACTAATGATGACTGAATCTATGGCATTCCTAGTAGGTATGGCCTCTATCCACTTAGTGAAATAGTCTGTGGCTATTAGGATCCATTTGCGTTGTGCAGAAGAAGCAGGGTGAATTTCCCCTATGAAATCTAGGCCCCATTACAGAAAGGGACCTTCAACAGTGATGGGTTGTAGAGGTAAGGGGAGGAGTTTTCTTTTTCCTTCAAAAATCTGGCATTTGTGGCAGGAAATGATCATTTTATGGACATCTTTGAAGAGTGTAGGCCAATAGTAGCCAGCTCTGAGTATTTTTTTTGCAGTGGCTTTCCAGCTCAGGTGGCCTCCACACTCTCCTGCATGGAATTCTTGTTTAATCCTCTCTGCCTCATTTTCAGGCAAACATTTAAGCAATAGGCCATTTGGATTTTTCCAGTATAAAAAATTATTCAATATGCAATAGCTCCTGGCTTTCAACTTTAAGAATCTGGCCTTGGTCTTTGATAGTTCAGGAGGGGCATTGAGGTGTGTAGGCACATACAAAATGCCAGAATACCAAGGAGAGCTCTGAAAGTTTTCCTCAACAGTGGGATTAGGAAATCCTTGCTGCTCATCCAAGGCATTTACCATGTTAATATCAAGGGATTGTAGATTTGATTCAACCATTAATTGAGCTAGGCCCTGACCTTTGATCAGTTTGGTGGGTTTTATCTCAAGGTCATATTCTAAGATCACAGCAATCCATTTTCCCCTTTTCCCATCTGGGTCTTGGGACAATATATCTTTTACCACTATATTTGGCACATAGGCTATGGTGTGGGAATGCAGTATGTACACCCTAAAGTATTTCAAGGCCTTAATTAGAGCGTAGGCCTGTTTTTCCATAATGTTGTATTTCAAGGGTGCATCTCTGAGCACTTTGCTGAAGAAAGAAATGGGCTGTTCCATTCCCTCTGGATTTTTCTGCAGTAGAACTGTAGCTATTGTATGCTTGGAGGCAAATGAAAAAATCAGGAAATATTTTGAGAAATCTGGTCTGATTAGGACAGGATCCTGGGTGAGTGCAAGTTTTATTGACTCAAAATATTTCTTAGCTTCAACAGTCCACTTAACTCCTACACCTTTCTTCAGCATGTTAGTCATATTTCTAAGGTGTTCAGCTAAGTTGGGAATGAACCTCCCGAGGAGGTTGATTTTCCCAATAAAGGACTGTAACTCATCGATGTTCCTCGGGTGTGTGATTTGTAGTATTCCCTCAACTCTTTTTGGGTCTATCCTAATTCCTTTTTCAGATATAATGTGGCCAAGAAGTTTTCCTTCTTGTAGCCCAAAGACAGTCTTTTTAGGATTCAGTGACAGACCATACCTTTTTCATTTTTCAAACACTCTTCTCAAGTGTTCTAGGTGTTCTTCCTCAGTCTTAGAATAGACTGTTATGTCATCCAGATAGATGAAAATGAAGTGTCCTATTTCATCTGAAAAAGCTATGTCCATTGCTCTTTGGAAGGTTGCACCAGCGTTCATCAATCCAAAAGGCATCTTTACATACATAAAGGTACCCCATGGAGTGGTAAAGGCTGTCTTGAGTTGATCTTCCGGGATTACTAAGACTTGGTTGTAACCTGAGAAACCATATAGTAGGGAGATCCTTTTAGAGCCTACTACCCTATGGAGAATGTGTTCCATTTTAGGCAAAGGGTAATTGTCTTTGAGCGAGGCTCTATTAAGATTCCTGAAATCTATACACAATCTGATCTCCCCTGTTTTCTTTCTCACAGCCACTAGGTTTGATACCCAGTCATAGAACCTCACGGGAACAATTATACCTGCTTCATAAATCTTCTTAATCTCTTTTTCCACTGCAGGTAATTGCTTGGGGTTTATTCTACGAAGTTTTTGTCTGAAAGGCTTCTAATTTTCTTTCAAGGGTATCTTATGCTATATGATGTTTGTGTCATAGGCCCTTAAGTCCTCATAACTCCAAGCAAACACATCAATGAATTCCTTGAATAGGTCAATGTATTTATTTTTCATGTTTGTAGGAAGAGACTTAGCCAATTTGATCATTTTGGGTTTATCTTCAGTGCTTATGTTGCATTCCTCCACATCAGAGTCTGCATGTTCTATAGTGGGATTTTTTGCTACATCATCAAAGTCAAAAATGTCTTATAAAGGGGCCAGACCTCGAGGTATGTTCTTATCTTTTGTCTGCAGCACCTCGAATTCTTCATCATCTGCATTTTCATATTTTCCATCTGGATTTCCAATCTTTTCGTTCAAAGTGTTTATTTCTATGTTACAGGGCATTTCTTCCTCATCTGAGGACTCTTCACTTAGGTAGCTATTGTCAGATTTAGAGTCTGAATCAGAAAATTCAAACTCATTTCTGCCTATCAAGAAATCTTCAATCTATTTATCTCCTTCAAAAACTTGCCAATATTTTTCATTGTCCAGCACTACAGGTCTGAATTTGGTCTGTATGATAATTTGTTGGTCATTTGGAGTCTTAGGGTATGAACTAGCCAGGCAAGCCAATCCGTTTGAAATGACATTTTGACTCATAGGAACAAACACTAATTCGTATTCAACAAATGTTTTCAATAAATCCATAGTGTCATTCTTGTAAGCTCTCAATCTAGGATGTTTCGTTGTGTATTCACCATTCATCTGTTTGATAATCAGCTCAGAGTCCCCACACACAGTTATCCTACGGGCTCCTAGTTTTTTCAACAGGTTTAAACCTAGGATAAGAGCCTCATATTCTGCAATATTGTTTGTACATTTGAAATTCAGATTGCAGGCATGGCTCTCTGTGTAATCACTCTCTGTGTTACGTATCCACACTCCTACCCCAGCAGTTCTCTTGGTGCATGACCCATCGAAATTCATTTCCCATAAGTTTTCATTCTCGGGTTTGTCATCCTTTGCTTCCCTACAGCTGGGCTCGCCATTATGTTGCATTATAGGAGCTGTACTAGGCTGTGGGTTGTTTTTTTTTTCATCATGTGTGTGGAAATCAGAGGGGTGACTAGTTGGCTGATCGCATTCTGTTTCTGGCTCACTTTGTGTTGTTGTTTCAGTGCACTGTTCAAAGTTTTCTATGTCTTCCTCCTCTGAGTCTAGGGTAGCCATTATGTTAAAGTCCATTGGCTCTATTTCATCATGTGTACCTTTGTTTGTTTCTATGTTTTCAGATTCTAGCCCCCCCAAAGATTCACCATTGCAGAAGATAAAGGAATCCATGTCTGTATGTACAGAGTATAGAGGGAAATTTTTAGGCTTTTCAGGGCTACTAACCAGGAATTTCATTTGTGCTACCCTGTACAGTCTTCTAAGTTGGCCAAAGATTGGGATTGTGGCATAAGCCCCATCCATCTGCATTGTTCCTTGCAGCTTGGCTCCCCATGACCTTGATAATAACATGCCATACTTGGGTGGCACATCTGCCACAACAATATCCATGACCATACACTTGGCAGGAATCTGAGTAAGGCTCACACATAAATATTTGATCAGGCCAAGACACTTTACTCTACTAGAGTCAAACGAATATAGGTCGTTATAGGGACGAGTTATCTCTAGGCCTAATCTTTCTATCACTACTTTAGGCATCAGGTTGTGTGATGCCCCAGAATCATGCATTGCATTGTGGAGAATCTTATCATGGACATTAAGACTGATATAAAAAGGGGGCACTACCCCTTCTTGAAACTTTCCTTCTATCTTTGGACCAAACAGAAGGGCAGGTTGATCATCACTCAGATTTATAGTGTCACTGTTCTCACCTAAATTTAATGCTTTCAAAATTTGGCCTTTATATACATCCTGAGTGGCCAACTCAGAGAGTGGAACAGAGATTTTAATTTTTGCAATCTCACTCTCCAAATTGAAAGTGGAATGACTCTTTGGAATGTTCAAATCTGCTTTGTTAGCCACTGCCTTAGTGGCTGAATCAGTGTGTTGATTCTCGTTATGTACAGTGTTTGGGACTGTTCTATCAGGGGCACTAACTGCAGTGCTAGTGCTGCTAGTGGGTTGGCTTTGTTTATCAACTTGTTGGTTGTATTTTTCTTTGTTTTTTCCAGAACTCTCAGCTGATGGCTTGCTGCTTTCAGCAATCACTTTAGAACTCTTCTCAGGCCTTTTCTTAATAGTTTCCTTAGGAGATGTGGGTTTGGAAGTGTCTTGGCTCTTTTTGCTCCTAAGTTCATATTGTCTGACCTGCATGATGGCATCTTCAAATCCAAGTTTGTAATCTTCAGATTCTGATCTTTCCTCATCCCAATATGAGGGTGAGGGCTGATCTTCTTCTATGTAACAATTATGGATTGAATCTTCTATTTAAAACATGTTTATTGTGTTTCCCTCAGACTCTTCTATGATTCCCTCATCTTCATCAATAAATTTCTCTTGAAATGGGGGTATAACCTGTTCATCTGATTCTCTTTGTCTGTTGGGAGTGGTGTTGTTTCTTCTAAAGTTCGGGTTTTGGTTTTGGTTTCGATTTTGGTTATTGACAGTGACAACCATTTTTTTTACCATCTGTTGTAACTCTTCCACGTTTTTAGATAGACGGTCATAATTTGGGTTAGATGTGGAAGCTACATTGTCATCTCTATATGTTACCCTCTTCTCAGCTCTCATTCTTGCCCTTTTCTCAATCAAGTTGGCTTCTATATTCACTGCTCCTTTCTGCATGTCTTCCAATGTGTTGTACTCTTTATCCCTAAGCTGATAGGCCATATCAACATCAAAGCCTTCAGGGTATTTCTCTAGGGCCATCCCTTGGGGAGGTTTCATATGTGGAGGGAGAGCATTGTAAATGCTGTTAAATATTGTTGAGTAATAATGGACACTCTCTCCTATGTTTCTTTTAAGGCTCATGTATTCTGCTAGGAGTTGGCGAGGGTTAGCCTTAACTTCCCATTTATTGATAAAAGTCCGATATAAGGCAGGGAGGTCATTAATGCTACCTAGAGGTAAGCTTTTAAACCATTTCTTCACATCACTCCCTAAGCTCTGGGCAAAGATTCTCATTTTGACTGTATCATCATCTATTTCCATGTAGTCAAAAGAATCTTCCATCCTATCTACATGGTGTTGGGCTGTGGTAGACTCTCTTACAGTGAAGTGTGGGATCTTTGATTGATAATCATTGGGTAAGGGTGCTAGAGGCTGAGGTAAAACCAGAGGTGCATACCAGGCTGCCATGATGATGTTTTGATGAGGTAAAGGGTTGACTTGGGTAGTAGGTATATGGATGATAGGGATATTATGACCAATAGAAGACTGATGAGTAGATATAGGGTGACTGAGCCCCAAGTTTTGAATGAAGTGTATATCAGGAGGTGTAGATGGAGGGGTCTGTCTCTTCCCAAGGTGCTTACCACTTTGAGGTGGTGAAACAGGAAACTCAAGGTCTGGCTGGTCTAGAACACTGAGTGACCTAGTTCTTGGAAAACTATTTTGAGTGCCTAGGTTAAAAAGTGGGTTTGATAGAGCTGTAAAGTTTTCTGGTGTAGAGTTAGCTCTAAGGATGTGGCTGGAAATAGTTGATTTCTTAGGTGTAGGAGATCTATTTAGGATGCTCTCAGGGTTGTCAACTATTTCAGGTGGGTTTTGGTTAGGATAAGCTCTTGTATCAATAGTTCTTGAAGCCAGAATGTTGTTTTCTAACCAAGCAACTTAACCTTACTTATTAATTCTAGCATGGTTGATGTTGTTATGGCTTTGGTCTCCCAGTGGAGTCTAATGTGAACCAAGATAATCAGTAGGCCTACTGATCACCAGTGGAGTCTTAAAATCGTTTAGGAATTATGGAGTCGTTAGGTGGAAGGTTTAGGATGCTTTTTTGGGGGGTACACTGCCCACCACAGTGCTTATGAGATGTCCCCTTTCAGGGATATCTTCCAAACACAACAAAATCTAACCAGAGATTGACTGGGAGGGCATTTACCAAATATGTCACCTCTGAAAGAGTGTGAGATCTGGAGGCTACCTGGCCCTTTCCAGACTCTGTCTAAGAGTGTGGGAGAACAAAACAAATGGTATAGAGGTTGATTTGTGAATAGGAGTGTTTTACTGCCAACCTAACTAGAGATTGTAGGTTTCTAAGGCTCTTATAATATAGTAAGGTGAGAAATACTCAGAATGTCCCCAACGGAGTCGCCATTATGTTGGGGTTCCCATGTTTTGGCCAGATTGGCAAGACCAAAATATGAGACAACATCAAACCACTTTTAGACCTTAGGATCTAGCCCTCCTGGGTCCAGAGAGGGATCTCTCTATATAAGCAAAAATTATATGTCTTTGAAAGCTCAGTGTTAAAATGTTAGGCTAGTTATAAGGCTCAGTGTTTGTTTGTTTGATTGTTAGTTTGTTTGGTTGCTGGTTATCAGGAAAGAGGGTTCAGTGTAAGACAAGGACAAGCAAAGAGGAATAGGGTAGAGGTGAAGTATTCCAGGGAGCATTCAAAACCATTGGGCAATGGAGTCAGGAAATGATTTGCTTGCTAATCAACATGGCAGGCTTTCAATTGGGCTAGTCATCTAAAACGTTGGATCTTAAAGATGATAGTATGGAATGGAATGTTAAGAGAGCAGAAGTCAACATAGATTCAAGGCACAAAGTTAAAGACCAACTGGTCGCACAAGGATCCTAGTGGACAGGGCTAACTCTAATCCCCAGTGTTCCCAAATCTTCTAGCTAAATCCTTAACAAGAAACATCTAAGAACGGATTCATTTAACTCATACATCAGAGAGGAGGCAATAACATCCACTACACTGGTTAAATTA
This sequence comes from Pinus albicaulis, assembly GCA_034641835.2. Taxonomy (NCBI): domain Eukaryota; kingdom Viridiplantae; phylum Streptophyta; class Pinopsida; order Pinales; family Pinaceae; genus Pinus; species Pinus albicaulis. Next base: position 80,534,054 of record CM076582.1, read on the forward strand.
TCTGAAATCAATTCTTAGATAACACATTCAGAAGAAAAACATTAACGGCAAGGAGAGCAGAAACATAGGGTACCTAACAAGGGTAAATCCTATGCCAATTTTATGATGCAAGCCAGTAGAAATGAAATGAAATGAATTAAACACAGAGATAGGAAAACATCACCGCTGCTTTAGATCAGGATCCAAAGAAATGTTCTTGTCATATTAAACAGCAATACCAGTCAAGTACAACATTGCCAATAGCTGAATACTCAGTCTAAAATCATATTCCTCAACCTATATTACAACTTTACACAAAGACTGTGTCTCAAAATAAACTACTTGTAGTTCTCTGATAACTGATCAACAACCTTTACAATGTTTCTTCATGAAATTTATAGTAGAAAGATGGGCTGATGAGGTAGGTGAAAACTAAATGCAGCATTAAAACTTCAGTAAAGAAAGAGGGCCGAAGCCCATTCTGTTTAAATTCTGACCTTTAAATTCTGGCACTCTATGGATGAAAGAGTGGTCCTCATCAGACTTCTATTTACTCCAGGTATGTCTCTGACGTACTTTGGCTGCAGGACTCTGTGGTACTATTGGTGAATAAACAAAAGATAAATGAATGATTAAGAAGTCTGCCATACTTATGAAACAAATTCTCTGGTAGCTTCGGATTGTTGTCAGGGTGGAAATTTCTTTAGGAACACGGCGTATAATAAAAGCTGCATGGGTGCTCCATCCTTTTTTAGGAAAAAACATTCTGTTGATGTAGAAACCCTGACACACTGATTTTCGTGCTGTACCTTCTGCGTGATCCATAGGTCTTCAATCTGATTCTTTACCTTTAAATATCTGAACATAAGGCTTATATATATTCATTTGTGTGCCTTAAGCTCTCTGCTGCTTAATTTAAATCTCTAACTGTGAAATCTGTGTGTTAATGGCGCCGGGACATTTTCACAGAGTAATACCCTGGTCTTTTAATGCAAGTCCTGTCGTAGGACCTCCTCGGGTTTTCTTCATGATTTCTGCCTCTGCGCACGGTATTTTCCTGTGTTTTCTGTCAATGTGACAGCGGGTGCAAATCATGGCAGATATCACCACCTCAATACCCTGCAAAATAGAAAACTTGTTATGAAATCCATGAATGGGGGTAATGGATGCAGTACGGATGATGAAAATGGTCATGCGGCTGGTGAAATGGCGGAACAATGCAGAGGAATGATGGAGGGAAGCCTTGGTGAAGGTTGGCGGAGCGCAGAGGAAATTTAAATGAAAAACCTTAACAAACTCGACTTTTGAACAAATATATGAAATGGGATGGGCGGATGTATGGTGGATACACGTGGGGGTGACATGGCGGGACCGGGCGATGGCGGGGTGGTCAACGGCCGGGCAATTAAATCTAGACCGTCTGATCTCGGTGGAGATCGATGGTGGAAAGCATGTCGGAGGGTGATGGACTGTGGGCCAGGGGTACGACTACCATGGGTTAACTCATGCGCAGCTCTGTGGAACAACGACCATTGGATCAACTACCCCAGATTAGACGATGCACGTGCATATTGCTACACATCTGCGGACAAACGTTAATGCGCGATGGGGTAGTGGTTTTGAAATAGTGTTGGAGCCACGTGTCGAATGCTGAGTGGAATCGCTGGCCTATCGGAAAATACCACCCTCCGCCCAAAGGTGGTGCGATAGAAATCAGATGGTTTTTGAATAGTATGCGGGGACCACCGGGGCAGGTAGAATCCGAACCGTCAGATCTGCGGGTAAATAGACGACGATGGCGTGATCGGGTGATGAACGGGGTGAAAAATGGAGGCTGTGGGAGCCGCGATCACCGTCCAATCTATACAGATCTACGGTTGAAACTGCGTTCGATATCCATCGGCGGTAAGCGCCTTTTGGGCCAGCGCTCAGTTTCAGTGCCCGGGTCTCGTGGAGAAAAGGCTGAGGGGCTAGCGGAAAGGGGCTAAGGCCTAATGTAAGTTGCAGAGTGGGTTTGCTGCCCATTTTTAGTGCAATTTGAGGGAAATGAAGGGAAAAGATAGGGGTAATGGGGGTTTAAACAGCCAACCAAGGAGTATGTGTAGGACTTAGGGGGAATTTTTGGAGAGGTTTAGAAGGATTAGGGGGGTGATTTTGGGGTAAAGAAAAGGGGTTTTGACAAATGAAGAAGAGGTGAAAAGGGACATTCTGCAGGGATATAAGGGTTAATGTAGGCCTTTTGGAGCAAAATTTATGTAATCAATGAGACCTTATAAAGGGATTCAGCAGAGGGAAATTTATCAAAGGCAAAGGCACAAGAGACTTCAAGGATGATGTGTCTTCAGGGGAGATGCATTCCTTGAAGGCTCAAAAACAATTTAGCCCCCTACTTTGCTTTGTCAAAAATTTATAGGGGGGCTAATAGAGTATATGAAAAGGAAGCATCGTTGATGTGGTTGTTAAAAGGAGAGTTTGGACATCACATGTTAAATCTCATGTCCATGTATTCACCCATGTTTGAAATATGTCTTATTTATCCACATGTATTTCTGTTGGAGGTATGTTTCATGCATGAACTTTGGCTTGGGAGGATGAATGACTCCCACATGACGTGGTATGAGGGAGCTTTCTTGTACTATGTTGATGAGATATTTCACATGTCCATCATTGTGTTATTGCTCCATGATCCACATGTTGATAAGGCAAGAGGGCTGCAAAAGTCCTTGTTGCTATGGCTGCTCTTGGGTGAGTATGGTTACTACCCAATAGCTCATCATTTTTTGAATCATGCCTTGGATTCCAATGATATGTTGCAGCAAGAGAAGGCATGTATAATTTTTTTTCACTTGAGAAAGTATCTCCACCACATGACATCTCCTATGTCTATGTGTTTTGCATTGTGTGAAATTTGGCAGATTGATCTCATGATGTGCATTGATGATGATACTTTGTATTGGGCTGATGTGACATATCATATGTCCATTAGTATGGTTTGGTTTCATGATGCAAATGAGGACGAAAGAGGGCAACAAGACCTCTTGTTGCTTTGGTTGCTTTTAAATGAGTATGGTGACCACCCCATAGCCCATAATTTTCTGATTCATGCCCTATGTATTAATGATAAATTGCAGTGAAGGAAGGCATGTACATCATCTTTTGGAAAGCTTGGCTATCCCATCTTACATGGAGGAGATGGAGGATGGCAGCAAAGGGCCTTGCTCCGGTGGTTATTATTAGGAGAATATGGTTTGACATCTTTGTTTACCCATATTACTCCTTACCTTCTTCTTTTGCCTAACGTTGGAATGATGGAGTTTGGATCCAACAAGGCCAACAGGGCTAAGAATGAAAACATAACAATGGTTAATCAAGTTCATAAAACATGGATGGAGGAGTGTTCTTGCATGATGAAGCTTTTCCTTTATGGAAGGAGCTACTTTATTTTATGTCTCTCATGTGTTTATGATGGTGTTGGACATCATGTAATTTTCATTTTGTACTTTATGATAAGAATATGACATCTAGCCTTACAGTTGGAAGTTATCTCATGCATTTGTGGAAGACAACTTTGGAACCAAACATAGATGACATATTGTAGCAAATGGAGGAATCCTTCCTTATGTGGATTCAATTTGGAGGGGAATATATGGTTTGCATCTACAATAAGAGTTGCTTGAGGGCAAGCAACATTTTGCCGGGGGAGACTGTAATATTCCCAATTTTTGTAGCTAATGGGAATATTGCATTTTTAATTTTAGTTTGCTTAAGTCATGAATAAAAGTGTAAAGGAGGAACTATAAAACTAATAATCAGCAAAATAAATCAACTCCCAATGTGAAAATGGAAAAATTGGGGCCATTTCAATAAAATACACTTGGGTGTGAAAAGGAATGAAGAAGGTTGACTAGGTCAACAGGACCAAATCACAGTAGTGTCTAGATGCATTGAACCTCCTTATTGATCAGCGCAGTTTTAGATGGAGACCCTTCATGTGAAAGGGGTTAACCCATTGGAGATGGTTTAGGGTTTTCAAATCCCAAATGTTATAAAATGAAGAGGAAGGCCACAAGGAAATGTTGTTGAAGATAATTAGATTTTGAGATTTCTTAGGCAACTCAAACTCTCTTCGCTGTTTAGCTAGAGAGAGAGGGATCTCCTTTTTAGGAATTCCTCCTCCTTCACCGAGGAGATCTTGAAGGAGTATGTTATGAAATGCATCACATCTAGGATTTAGGCCAAGCTTCCTCCTCTAGCTACAACCTTTTCTGTTGGGCAGGAATTGCTGTGTTGCAGGGTGTTGCAGTGAGGGGTTTTCAACACCACTTCCAAATCTAGTTTTGCAGAAAAGGGAGCATTACTTTCTCTGGAATATTAATGAGGAAGCCTTGAGATTCATAATCAGATATTGGCATCAGGCCAAAGGACCTTCCAACATCATCTGCGTAGTATACTCCAGAAACTGTGTCATTTTTCCAGTGCATTGCTGAAGCAGGGTTTCTACCCTAGTTTGGTGCTTATTTCCTTGAGGAAGGGCCATCCCTTCTTCCAGAAATTTTGTATTGCAGCACTCTTCTGTAATTTTTCACATTTCAGCTCATATAATCATATTTTCAGTGATTCTACATTTTTAAGATCCATATTCTGCAGATCTGATACTTGTATTTGTTCTTTCATGAAATCCCCTTGCCGGGTGAACTATTTGAAGTATAAAAGGAGATGAATCCCCATTTTTCTTCATTATGTGTTATAATAAAATTTAGATATTATGTTTTAGACATATTTTTTCTAATTTATTTAGAAATTATTCTCTGCATGCTTGAGCCATTTTCTGCATACTCAAAGTCATGGGAAATCATCATTTTTAAGCATATCCGGGGATGGAGGAACTGTTTAACATAGATAGAATACTTTGTTTGAGCTTAAATTTGGAGTGTAGGTCCCTCACGACCTAATATAAAATAACCTCCTACCATTTCCCTTAATGTTACGCATATTTATGAATACATCTATTTTAGGGTAAAAATCACTGTTTTCCCCCACTTTTTGGATCCTAAATTCAGATCTGAGTTGCTTCTGTACTTGAAATCAGTTTTTGAGTGTATATCAGAAAATTTTACTCATTTTTATCTCTATACACTTTCATTAGAGCATTTTACTTTGCTGCAGCCCCTCATTGGGCCTTCTCTTAAAGATAACTAGGTGTGGGAGATCTATTTAACCCACCTAGTCTTATTTGTTTCAGCTAAAATATTGGATTTAGTTTTTTTATTGTCTGATCTAAAGTATACAAGAGTCATTTTCCTGTTCCATTGCATATTTTCCTGAAAATTCATTTTCCAGTGCATGATTCATGAGATGTTCCCAATCTGGAACATTACACAATCCTTGTTGCTATCATGCCAAACAAAGGCCAAGCAACAGCTAGTAGAAGAGAAATCTGGTAGGGTAACAGAAACCCCAACTGTGGCACAATAGTAATCTATGAGATTAAAGCTAGTGCTAGAGAATAAATGAACATCTCCATACCGAAAAGCAAAAGCAACCTCCCCTCCATGACTTAAAAAGACAATTTTTGCTAGCATCCTTACGTCACTGTGCTGATTAGCTAGGTCAAAGTTGAATTTGTCACTATTTCCACCATTTGAATCTACTGATGTTTGGGATGCTGACAAATGTCCAGGTGTAGCAAGGGGTAGAGAAACTTTGAAGTCTTTTATTGGAGATATGCTCTTATTTACTTTGGTGGTCTAGATTGTTGTCATTGGTGCTTGTCCACCAAAATTTGCATTAGAATTTTCAAAAAGGGGATGCAGTGCAACCTGCTGACATGAAATTTCCCACCGCTGCACCCTCCAACCAGTTAGATGTGGTCCCTCATCAGGATTGTGTGGAGACATATATTGGCCTGATGGAATGTAATTTGGAGGCCACTAGTATACTAAAAAGAACAATTAATTTGGCCATATTTGTGATCAGTCTGTTTGCCTACAAATCCAAGTCTAGTGGATTGAAATATAAAAAGACTTAATAAAATCATCAATGTAAAATTCTATTGCAGACAGGATATTACTAGTGACAGAACGCAGCTAAGCATGTCTTAGTTAGGGACTGGCCATTCGGATGCATTTGTCTTATACTGTCATGCTTATACTGTTAGAAGTATTGTTGCCATTCTAAACTTACATCATATAACATGAAAGACAAGGTTGCTTCAAAACATAGAGTTCAATTTCAATTATAGGAGACCTAATGATAATGAGCATAAGCAAGATTTTATGAATCGTAATAAGAAGAGCAAGCAGAAATTTTTTTGATGCCCTTGCTCTTATGCCTCTAATACAAATTAACAAGAAAAATACTTCAGAAGTTTGAAATTTTGTGTCCATTAAAAAGATCACTCACTCTTTAGCACTTATTGGAGGACAAGCTATACGAGGTTAACAGGTCTGAATATTTAAACATCTTACAGAGACACAAATGTAATATATATATACTCGACTTGGTCCAAATTATTCTGCACAATATGCTCCTGAGTCAGGTGAGACTGTTGAAGCAAAACTCTTCGGACCTCACCTGTGCTCATGTCTAATCTAATATACAAGTTTGGCTTTGCTTCAGACTAGTCCTAGTTACTATCACCTTTGAGGTAACTACATTCATCATCAATACCCATAATTTTTACATCGAATTTAGACTCCCCAAAAAAATAAAAGCTAAGCATAGACTCCCAAAAGGAATAAAAAATTGTAAGCATATACAGATTGTGTATCTCCCAATCAGCTCTTGCGAAAAGAACAGGAAGAAAATACTTTAAAGGGTAGGTTGAACAACATTAACAGGCATTCTCTCTTCATATAGGATCTCTATGATTTTGTTCTGCTAACACCTTCCCCAGAGCTTGAAAGGGAGGGAGAGTCAATCTATTAGGGCTCTCTCAATTATAAGCCAGTTATTGCTAGTGCTAGTGCTAGTGTAGAGTCCAGAGTATGGACCTCCCAAGCCATGCTAAGAACATGAGTATATGTTTGAACCCTGTTCTTATAGTCAAAACCAGTATTTCTGCACAAACTCATTCTTTTCCTAGATTGGGTTGTTTGAATCAAATTAGCTGCTCTCATGGATGGACTCAAATGCACCATAGAATACACGTTAAAAGCTAATGGATATCCCATTGGCAGGGCCGTAAAATACTCTTCTGAGAGTAATGAAATTATAAAAATGTCAATATGAGAAGGAAGAAAATTGTATATATACATACAAGCTCTGGTTTGTCTAGCTGTGAGGGATTTTTGGGGGGCTTGGTTGTTCCAATGGGGATTTTTCCATTGCACCACTGTTTATATGTGTAGTGGGAGAGACGGTCCTTTTGAACAGGATTTGCAGTGGAGAGAACTAGGGCTCCTCACTAGACAAGGGAAAACATATATTCTCATTGTCGTTCCCATAATTCTTCTTGTGTCTTGCAGTGGAAAGTGGGAGTTCAACAACCTCCTCTGGACCTTTAACACCCCACCTGCGATTCTAGTTCACTCTTCTTTTTCTCCATCTTGGCAGTCCCTGCCATTCAGATGCATTTGTAATTTTTGGTTACTTGATACATAATCTAGTGAAACAAAATGAAGATATTAGACACCAGAACCTACAAGACAACATACTCAATACATGCCAACCAGCTCATTACTTTCCAAAATTCTTTGCATCCAGATTTGGAAGCAACCATCTACAATGTATAGATTAAACTTTCTAACAATTCACTAGATACAAGATTTTTAACAATTAGAAACAATTTCAAAGTTATATTAACAAAACTATAAATTATCTTTCACCAAAACATAAGTTATTTCCTTTTGATAATGTACATTAATTCTACCTATGTCATCTTCAGCTGCACTTTATGCACAAACAACAACATCCCACCAATCAACTCCAACTTAGAGGCCCCACCAAAATCTGGTAATGGGTAAGAATAATCAAACTAGAAACTAGAAACTCCTACAACACTCAGATTCACAACAATACCCAGGCTTTTCATAGTGTCTGGCATCTGATCATAAAAGTATTCTTGCATTTCTACCATTGCAAATACATTCGCTATGCCAAATAGCACATATTGTGGAAGCAGAAGAAAAATGTTCGAGGGAATTGTTGCATTGGGCAGGTTTATCAGTCCATTGTGCTTTGCTACCTCGATTTTTCTAATCTCTATCAATGTGGCAACAATCATTGATATAATGGAGAAAAGCATGTCAGTTCCTATCCTTTGCAGCATATTAATCCCCCATTCATTCCCTGTCAAGCGCCTCGCGATTGGAACAAAGATGCGGTCATAAAAAGGCACCAATAGGAGAATAGATAGGCTAGTAAAACACTGTAAGCTTGCAGCAGGGATCTCAAAATGTGTTCCAATATTTCTATCCATTGTGCTCCCCTGTTTTTTGAAAAATGTTGAAGATTGTGCAAAGACAACCCCATACATCAAACATGCCATCCAAATTGGTAACATCCCAAGAGCATCTTTCACCTCTTCAACCTCTTGGACTGTGCATAGTCGCCAATTGAAGGTTGTTTTACACTCATCGTCCAACTCATCTTCAACTGTAGCTTTGTCAAGAAACCTGAAAAATGAGAATGAGGATATGCATCACAAATATCTCAGTTAATCTAAAATTGAATATGCTCTTTGCTACCAAGGAGATGGAAGTAATATTCTTCATATGTATGGGTTTGTTGATAATGAAAAATCGACCGGTGCATATCTATTTACATTATTTGGAGTTGTGAATTTAGAGTAAGAGACAATAAGTGGATTCTCATTCCTAATCAAAGTAGAGTACATTGAAACGTCAAAGACTTCCAAGCACATTTTTTGATTGTCACAATTATGCACAGATATTGGACTTTGAACATGGACCCATCCCTACCTATTACAATTAGAATGCAATTACCTTGGGAAAGAATCACAAGTTGTATCCATGGAAAAATCATATCACGGTGAAATTATACTATTTTAGAGAGGTTTAATTGATTCTAGTGAGGTATCAATACTCAAGGCTAGGACTTAAGGTAATGAAATACGTTCTTCAACTAAAGCAATGGATAGGAGGAAATTTACTCGGTGTAGGGGTAAGCTGGGTATTCAACCTTGAACAATGTATTGACCAGTGGGAAATCGTTAGGGTATTCCCAATTGCATAACATGTCACTGGCAGATTCTATTTGTAGACAGAATGTGCAAAGAAAGTTTTGGATTGCATTCTTGTATTTTAGAAGCGAAGCTGTTTCCAAATTGCATTCAGAATTTTAGAAGCAACATCATTTCTATGTTTGCACATTCTTTATAAAATAAGACAAATCAACAAGGTGAGCAATAATTTGTTCCTGATGAGAAAAAAATCTTGGTTGTTGTATGTGCTTCTTTGCTATGGTTGTTATATTAATTAAATTTCATCTTTATGTTGAAGATATTTACATTGTAAATTATTTTTCCATTTGTTATAGGTTGCACTCAAAGTTTAACAATCATAACTCGTAATCATCCTTTCATCCCAAGTGAAACCTAGCAATAGTGCATGTTACTGTGGTTATGGAGACCAAAGACCCAGGTATAACACAATAAATACTAATAGATAATGAGCATGTTGACAAAATCGATAAATAAGAGTTATATATTGTAGTTCTTTAAATTGAACAAGCTCATGGCTATTCTTGAACCATGTGATTTAACTCACCCAATCAGAACCAACTAAGATGGTGCTTTCATAACAAACACAAGTATCCATGTGAAGAGTGCCTTCTTAGATTAACCTAACCTTCTTTACCTTCATTAAAATCATCATTAATTATTTTAAAATTCATGTCAACTAATTATGCATCTACCATTAGGTTCTTTTGCACAATAGCTTCGCTTGTAGCAATATATATTTTAGATATCTCATTTCTTCAATATCAATATTTTATACGGGCTAGAAGTGGAGCCAAGTGAGAAACGTTGAATGGTTCTTTTAAGTGAGATAGACACCAAACTTGCTCTAGTGAATCAAAGAGCATAATCTCAACTAAATTTGTATTAAAGCTCCAATGTTTAACAAAATTCTTGTTAATCTCATTCTCTTTAAACAGTGAAGGCCACTCTCTTTACGCAAGTAACTGTGATATTTGTATATAGGGTTACCTAATCATCCTAAGAAGGGCTCCAATATACAAATGCACCACTTATAACTAAGGCATTTGAAAATAAACACTCATTTATGATGAGACACTTTCAACATAGAAATCAAGAATAGCATGTATAGTAGCTAGCTCTACAATTTGTCTTGCTTGAGAGTAATGCCACTCTACCTGAACAGAGATACCTTAACAATTCCCTTAAATATCTCAACATATGCTCATGAAGGAAGATGTGGCCTTCCACTCAAGGATTCCTCGTCCTCATAAGAAATATCATTTTGGGCATTTTTATACTGATCGCAGCTAGCTAAGAACATGTAAATGTAGAGATTGATCACACTCAGAGAGGCTAGAAGCCAATAAAATTAGTCTAAATGAGCTTTTCTCAAGTTGTTTGTGAACCAGAAACCCCCCTTGCTTCTGCAAATAAACTTCTCGGTAACTGAATTAAGGAAGATACTAATGAAAATAGAAACTCCTACAACACTCAGATTCACAGCAATACCCAGGCTTTTCATAGTGTCTGGCATCTAATCATAAAAGTATTCTTGCATTCCTACCATTGCAAATACATCCGCTATGCCAAATAGCACATATTGTGGAAGCAGAAGAAAAATGCTCAAGGTAATTGTTGCATTAGGTAGGTCTATCAGTCCATTGTCCTTTGCTACCTCGATTCTTCTAATCTTTATCAATGTGGCAAAAATCATTGATATAATGGAGAAAAACATGCCAGTGCCTATCCTTTACATCATAGTAATCCCCCGTTCATTCCCTGTCAAGTGCCTTGTGATTGGAACAAACATGCGGTCATAATCAGGCACCAATAGGAGAATAGATAGGCTAGTAAAACACTGTAAGCTTGCAGCAGGGATCTCAAAATGTGTTCCAATTTTCTATCCATTGTGCTCCCCTGTTTTGTGAAAAATGTTGAAGATTGTGCAAAGACAACCCCATACATCAAATAGTCCATCCAAATTGGTAACAGCACAAGAACATATTTCACCTCTTCAACCTCTTGGACTGTGCATAGTCACCAATTGAAGGTTGTTTTACACTCATCATCCAACTCATCTTCAACTGTAGCTTTGTCAAGAAACCTGAAAAATGAGAATGAGGATATGCATCACAAATATCTCAGTTCATATAAAATTGAATATGCTCTATGCTACCAAGGATATGGAAGCAATATGCTTCATATGTATGGGTTTGTTGATAATGAAAACTTGACCAGTGCATATCTATTTACATTGTTTGGAGTTGTGAATTCAGATTAAGAGACAATAAGTGGATGCCCATTCCTAATCGAAGTAAAGTACATTGCAATGTCAAAGACTTCCAAGCACATTTTTTGTTTGTCATAATTATGCACAGATATTGGACTTTGAACATGGACCCATCCCTACATGTTACAATTAGAATGCAATTACCTTGGGAAATAATCACAAGTTGTATCGATGGAAAAATCATATCACAGTGAAATTATACTATTTTAGAGAGGTTTAATTGAGTCTAGTGAGGTATCAATACTCAAGGCTAGGACTTAAGGTAATGAAATACGTTCTTCAACTAAAGCAATGGATAGGAGGAAATTTTCTTGGTGTAGGGGTAAGTTGGGTATTCAACCTTCAACAATGTATTGCCAAGTGGGAAATTGTTAGGGTATTCCCAATTGCATAACATGTCCTGGGCAGATTCTATTTGTAAACAGAATGTGCAAAGAAAGTTTTGGATTGCATTCTTGTATTTTAGAAGCGAAGTTGTTTCCAAATTGCATTCATAATTTTAGAAGCAACATCATTTCTGTGTTTGCACATTCTTTATAAAAGAAGAAAAATCAACAAGGTGAGCAATAATTTCTTCCCGATGAGAAAAAAATCTTGGGTGTTGTATGTGCTTCTTTGCTATGGTTGTTATATTAATTAAATTTCATCTTTATGTTGAAGATGTTTACATTGTAAATTATTTTTCCATTTGTTATAGGTTGCACTCAAAGTTTAAAAATCATAACTCATAATCATCCTTTCATCCCAAGTGAAACCTAGCAATAGTGCATGTTACTCCGGTTATGGAGACCAATGCTATAGGGTAAAATGCTTGGGTTGTTGGTTATCGAATATTCCTCTCAGGGCTTTTTGGTGCCGAGGCAGACAGTAAGATTAGCTGTATAGTTCACAAAGATGGCTCATACATATTCATATTAACTTAAAACAACTTGATGGAATAAGATGGAATATTACCTCTTTAATGATCTTGAAGTCTTTTGGAGAGTGCTGAACAGTGAAGCAGGGATCCTTCTTCACTAGCCCCGAATCTTGAACCTGCAATCAGTCAAAGCACCCATGTAATCTCTACCATAACATACATTTCCTATCAATTAAGTCAATATATAATAAAAATTTAAACTATGCACATCTAAGCCATTCATCTCATGCTATATATAAAGTGATTAAATAACAATGGCAATATCAACACATAGAATGGACAAAATAGATACAGTTCTATTGATTTATAAAAAGGAGGATTACAACCGTCAGTTGTACCAAGCCCTACTCAGCCTTCCAATCTCTCTATCTCTCAAAGTGGTGATGTATTGATCAACAAGTTCTCAATGAACCTCTTTGACCTTTGACATTCACAATACAACAATGATCTCTACTTCACAAGTATTCAAAAACTTTGACAATCCTTCGACCTTGAACCAAGACCCTTCAACTCCATTTTATAGGAGATGGAGAGAGCAATCATTGCCCTTCTCTTTCCACCAGTTCTGAATAGAAAAAACTAAGATGTTTCCTCAACTTACATGCTTTTGCCTTCCTTGATAGTTTAGTTGTTTATGGCAAGGACCAATAAGAAATTAGTGCTTCGTAGTTTCCTTTTTGTACTGACTCTCTTGTGAGAAAAAGCTAGAAATTCAAATCATTCTCTGCGGGTTTTTCCCGTTCCAAACTCAAAACATGGGTAACGCTACCCTCTATTGTAATCAGAGCATTTCCCTAGCCACTAACGTGGCCTATTCACTGATCAGGTGCATTATAACGCTCTTGTGTTGTTATAGTGAGGCGTTACCTTGGCAGAAATAGGTTTAGTTTAGGTATTTGTATTCCTTCCATATTTATCTTCTCCTCTGAGCTAATGAGGAGGTATTTTGACTTGTAACAGATGCCCCCTAAAGTGTGAGGTCAGAGACAAAGACGATGGCCGAAATAATTTATAATGTGTGTAGTAGAGATAAATAGATTGAGAGACTAAGGAAAACCTGAAACAACAACATATGCCAGAAAATATAGTATCTACCTTGAGTTAGGCATTTCCATGCTCAGTAGCTTAAACAACATGATTTCTCTAGAATAGAGATATGAAGAATCGGTCCACTGATGAGCACAATGTGGACGTGTCTGTCATAATAGGATCAGGCTGAAGAAGCTGTCTCCATAAACAATATCGCAACTTGCGGAAGGGAACACAACTTTAATGATGTAACCTTTGCCCCAAGGTCTTGACCACCGCTTCACTTAAACTGCATATTTCTCAACATGTGAATGAAGGCATTTTCATTGAATATGTGAGAAATCGTATGGTTACCAGTCGATAATGAAAACTGTTAACAGACGCAAAAGTGGCCACCGATAATGATGATGGTCCCTAAGATGCACAGTACAATCTAGCGAGTGTGAATAAAATGAGCTGAAGTTGAACACTCATAGAATCATTTGACTAGGAGCCAATGATGAAGACTCCTAATCAAACACAAGACTACTTGCCACTAATGTTTGCAAGTATCCGGGTACTGATGGGTTTCTGGATCATCTTCCTAGATAAGATGTTGAAGTCGATAGGAAGAGATATATTGAAAGGTAGGCACTGAGGCATCCTACATCAATCAACACGAAATGGAAACCAAATGATTTTGTTTGTGATGGAGATAATGAAGAGTAAATGGGGATGTCTGATGACAAATATTTTCTAGCATAATGAGCGGTTTGGTTGATAAGAGGAGCAGTAGATAGCGAGATCTGCTTGAACAATAGAAGGCATTGTAACAGGGTACTAGGCAGCTGAGACTTATTGAACACCAAAGATTGTGTTAGGATTTTACCGGTGTAGGGACACTGGGAGATGAAGGCTAATACTCATAGATGGTAGCGTTCGGCTAACTGCGAAAGAGTTTTCTGGGAAGTGCCATGTTCAAGATTTTTTCTTCCAAATCAACCTTTTTGAAATGTAACAGAGGTACTATCCATTTTTTCCAAATTTTTCCCCGTCTGATTAAGTTTAACGAGTCCAGACGAGTAAACTCGATGAATTTTTCATATTTAGAGAGTCTGAAAAATATCATAAAAGACAACTCTGTGCCCCTTCTGATTAGGTTTAACCAGTCCAAACGAGTAAACTCGGTGAATTTTTCATGTTTAGAGAGTCTGAAAAATGTCATAAAAGACAACTCCATTGGGGTACCTTTGTCATGTCTTGATAACCAGGCACGAAAAATGGAGAATAGTAAGCCCAAAACAGTTCATTTTCCGTGAGTTTAGTCCATCGAAGCTCGAAAAGTTTTCAAGCTCTTTCTCTGTTTCATTAAGTTGTTCATTCAGTTTTAAGAGCAGGTCCATTAATTATTCTTCAGAATTTTGCTTTATAATTTCAGCAGTCTGAGGATGTCTTGAGGCTGGTAGCTTTAGTTGTTTTCTCAGAGCTGCAATATCATCATCTTTTTTCTTTATTAATGCTTCTATTCCCTTGACATCTTTGGGATTATGTGTTGAGAAAAAATACTGAGAGGGGGGGGGGGGGTGAATCAGTATTTAGAGCTGGCTGATAATTTTTGGTTTTCCTTTCTCTTAATACCATATGTTACATTACTTGTATGTCCAGAGATCTTATCACGTCTTTACTTAAATCATTGCATCATTTATTCATCAGATAAGCATGAATAGAAATAACAATACAAACCATCAAACATAGAAACACATAAGAACACCAGGATTTAAGGTGGAAACCCAATTCGGGAGAAAACCACCGCTGCTGAAGTTTCTGTCTTCAATATTTTATTATAAAGAAGACATATTTCAAATTCTGTGCTGGCGCAGACTTATACCAGCACGCAAGCACCCACCTGCAGAAGGCTACAACCTTCTCTCGTTTACCAGCCTCTCCTGGAAGAGAGCTACAACCCCCCTGATCATAACATCAGCTTCTATATACAGAAGGCTTCAACCCTCTGACCCAAAGCAACCCTTTATTCAATTAAAAAACATATTTTGCCCAATTCTACATAACAGAACAGCAAGACCACTGTAATATAGACTTCAGAGAATTTATGCATTCAACATTATGTTTATCCTTCTGTGTGTATTATCCTTCAGAAAATTCAACTGTCATATGCACCGGATCCATATGTGTTATTCAGTAGACATCCGCTAGCTTTTCATCGTTTCTTCTGTTGAATACTCTCATGACTCATCATCCTTTAGATCAATGTATCGAAGGGTGCATCATGGAATCAGAATCATCAATTAAGCGCGTTGTCTGTCCATACGAATATTCCTTAGAGGAATTCCTTCTTCACCAATGCTCACACCAAACCCCTCAATTGAATAATGATCTTTATCCTTTATATAGATCTCCCCTTTCTCAATACCATGAGTCTAAAACCACTCAACCGCTAATGGTATTACTTTAGTTTATCCCCGGGGCTCTTTGATTTCTTTTTAATTTATTTTATTCAAACGAGGAGATTCAAATTATCTATGTGCGCCCAGCCTTTAACCCAAAGTTTAACCCTTTGGATTTTATAAACAATATCCAACGCTTTTCCATACGCAAGTGTCTTGTTGATGTGGTGAGTTCCGCAAGCGGAACAGCCATACATCTCAATCGTTTTTGTATTAATAATTGTGCCAATCCAATTTGAAAACCCTAACCTCCGTTCTTCCATGCACGAATCATCCCATTCGGGCCCTTCAATAATATTCAATCTTTTATCTCCGCCATATAATATTATAAATATAACCCCAATGGTTATTTTAAAACTTTACACTGTCCCCGTAACATTTCTTTTATTCAAATTTCATTCTTTTACCCCGGGCCCACATCGTAGATGGCCATTTGCGATGGCGCGATCAAAAAGTGCGCAAAGTTAACATTTACGATTTGCGATGGGATCGCATCGCAAATTGGCGATCAACCATATGGCGGAACACTTTGTAATTGCGATATTGTGATCGTGCGATATTGCGATATTGCGATATTGCAATGTTGCGATATTGTGATGGCGCGATGATCGCACATCGCAAATAATCCATATCAACAAGACACTTGAAGCTTCAAAAATGCGCTTTGCGAATTGCGCTCAAGTGGTAGGGATCACTTGTCCTGCCACATTCAAATATTTAAAGTCTTTCCGCTGTTTAAACATACTTTCATAAATTTTCTTCATACTTGGTTGTTGAGGGCTTAAATTTTTGAAATGACTGTCTTGAATAACTCTGTTCCTCCGTAAATTAGATTTACGGGAATAACGTCGTTCCACTGTAAAGACGGCTCTGCCCAACACCATAATCAACTCTCCTCTGCAATTTGTGGCTGCGGCCCATGACAATTAATTCATCCTTACATTTCTCCCTTCCTTCTTGAATGCGTGTTGCTGTTCACCAAAATTCTACTGCGCCTTTGTACTCTTCCCATTCTGTCTCTGCTCCTTCTATTCGTCCTCTGTTCTTTTCTGCTGATCGTTGTTTTCTGCAACTTTGCTGTTCTTCTTCTTTGCCCATTCCTTTTCCATTTCCTTTGCCATATCCTTTGCCATCAATGACAATATTCCAACAATCTCCCCCTTTGGCATTTATGGCAATATTCTTCCTTTGATTGTTGCGTTACCTCCCCATTTGACATTAATGGCAAAGAGTTTGATCAAGAACCGTTGAACCGATAGTCCCATGCTCCCCTTGAGATCATGCTTCATCTTCAAACATAATATGACCAACAATTCATCCTTTTCACATGACCAATGCTCCCCCTGAGCCTATGCATTCAGACAGCACCTCACAACCAATTGA